>CM076584.1:1700770106-1700898783 GCA_034641835.2 Pinus albicaulis | reverse complement strand
GGATCTATGTTTTGATGGTGTTTTCCTCCATGTATATGTAATTTCAATGATTTTTATGTGTACCATTTTCATTCTCCTTTCTTCTTAAACAAAACAAACAAGTTATAAAGGTAGAATTCATTAGTTTTCTTTGCTCTGCCTTCATTTTTGTTTAGTTTTTCATGTTTTCATATGTTTGAGGAGGAATACTTAGACCCTCTTTCCCTCTTCAGCTCCTCACCGGCCTGATCCATCCATTCACTCAATCTAAAGCATCAAAACTATTTCCTTCCTTTCCCCAATCAGAACTCTGCAAAAACTAGGCCTAATCCCCGCACCCAAAACTGCCTTTCCCTTTGATCCAACAAAACCCCCCAAAATGAAACTCAAACTCCTTTACTTATATACCTAGCCTAAAATTAGATTTTATTTCAGTCATCTCAAGCCCCATTGATTAATTTTCGCTGAGATTGACCCGGAGAGAGCCCTCCCCTGTTCTGGTAGGGCTAGCTACCAGGCTGAGCGTGGTTTGATGTTACCCTGAACTCTGCCTTCCTTCAGCATGAGGTAGATTTAGGCAATAAAAATTTCAATGAAAAATTGGATTTAATACATATCCATGGATCCATTAAAGGAATTTACACATGCCAACCGAATACATTCAATAGTTGGGTTAGAACTAGCGGTTGGGAGGAGTTCATTATCATATTCATCCAAGGGTTTCCATACTAGATAAATTAGGGCATGTATTTTATTTATGGGCTAATGTTTGAATGGCATGGGGAGACGAGTTTCTTATGTTAAGGCCCTGCACTTGTTCCTTTATTTCTTAAATTAAACTTGAAAGAAGTGATTACAAATATATGATACATATAATGTGCAAACCATTCACAACATCACAACATTAAACATTTACACGAGATGAAACTTATTTCATGTTCAATAGATTTTTCCTTTAAAAAGGAAATATATGGTACCATGATATAATATAGTGATTCACCAACATTGACCACCAAACAAATGACCTAAATGACAAATGTTATGTATGGTGAATATCATCCACCATAAACTATGATTATTAGCCACTCTGACACCCTTAAGTTTATGGTCACTCATTGAACATGACTCCAAGAGTTGTTTCAAGCTTCATAAACTTATTCTTTCCCAAAAAATTGACAAGGATGTCTCATCACTGTAGAAATTATATATATATATATATATTCTGCACCTTTCATCAAATTCTCTGCAACCACATTTTTATGTTATCCTTAATTAACATTTCATTTCCACGTTTTTTCTTATTGCGTATTTTAAAGGGTTTCCTTCATTCTCATGGCAGACACAGAGTCGCATTCATGGGTCCTTATGTGTTTTGGGAGCATCTCATTACTTGCAGTGGTTTCTCTCTAAATAAACACATGGCAAGTGTCGTATGATCAACCAAAACATATTAGCACCTAAAATTCCATCGATTTAGAGTTAATCCCTACCCTACGCCATGGAATTTTTTTTGGTTTAAATAACTTTTGTCAATGAATAACATCATTGTGAGTAAAAAGGTAATGTAGTTTGGCTTGGAATTTGCTTATTTCATTAGGGGGTTTAATGGGTTATGGGTTTACGGTTTAGGGGTTACAGGTTAAGGGTTTAGAGGTTTAGGGTTTAGGGGTTAAATGGGTTAGGGGTTTAGAGGTTTGGGGTTTTAGGGGATTTAGCAATTAAGGATTTTACGAGCTAGGGGTAATGGGGTTAGGTTTAGGGGGTTAAATGGGTTAGGGTTTTAGGGGTTTACGGGGCTAGATGGGTTAGGGGTTGGGAATTAGGGTTTAAGAGGTGAGGGTTTTGGGGTTTAGATGTTTATGGTTTAGGGGCCGAGGGGTTTAGGGGGTTAAATGGGTTAGGGGTTAGGGGTTAAGGGTTTATAGGTTTAGGGTATAGGGGTTAAATGGGTTAGAGTTTGAAGATTAACCATTTTAATCTTGCCAACAAGGGGGAATTAACCCAATTGTAGGTCCCAACTAGACCTGCTCTCGTTTGGAATAGATAATCCCAACGAGTTTTAAGGACTGTTATAAGGTTTAGGGTAATAATGAGTTAGTGGTTAAGGGATTAGGGATTAGGGGCTTAGGGCTTAGGGGAATAAGGGCTTACGGTTAAGGGTTAGGGGAATAATGAGTTAGTGGTTAAGGGGTTAAGGATTGGGGGGTTAGGGGTTAGGGGATTTAGGCACATTTAGGGGTTAGGGGAATAATGAGTTAGTGGTTAAGGGGTTAGAGATTGAGGGGTTAGGGTTAGGGGATTTAGGTGCATTTAGGGGTTAGGGGAATAATGGGTTAGTGGTTAAGGGATTAGGGATTGGGGGGTTATGGGTTAGGGGATTTAGGCATAGTTAGGGGTTAGGTGAATAATGAGTTAGTGGTTAAGGGATTAGGTATTAGGGGCTTAAGGGTTAGGGGATTTAACATTTAAGGATTTTAGGGGTGAGGGGTTAATGGGTTATGGGTTGAGAGTTACTAGCTTCACATTAGCAATTCATGTGAAAAATAATTGTGCATTAGAGTTCAAAGGTTGGTGAAAGGATAAGGAAAGGGAAGATGAGGGAGCCCAACATTAGACTCTTAAATATGGTTTGGTGTTGTTCCTGATGGTGACCTCTGAAGAGGAAGTGTAAACGTCGCGGGAAGGTTTACAGAGGGAATTGCTTGTGTGTACTTGTCATTGGAATTTGCTAGTGTGGTGTGTTCAATCGGTCCCCGCTGCTCGCTTTCTAGGTTGAGGATAGGAAGTTGAAGGGAAGTGAGATCACCCATTTCCATTTTTCTTGGCTTTGAGTGAGCCTGTTTTTTTGTTATAAGAGAGGAAGCTAGAATTTGCAGTCCAGGAAACCTTGAGGGTGGTGGCAGAAAAATAGTTTCTTTTCCAAATTTCATGCCCTCCAGCATGGGTGTGATGGCGTTTGGTGGATTAATGTGTGGTCTCTATGTGGAGAATTTGGAGACTGGTCACTGCCCTAGGGGGAGTTATGCTCAAGCATCGGTTACTTTTTCATCGTTTGTTGCTAAATTTCCTGTGTTGGTTTGGTGGGTGATGGTATTTGGTTTTGCTGGTGGTGGAAGTCTTTATCTGGTAGTGAGAGGTGTCTCTGTGCTTCCAGCTTGTGGTGGTGGGAGACGAAATTTGGCTCCTTCATTGATGGTGTTTGTTTTCTATAGACGTGGGGGGTATGGTCTCTCGACTCTGCACACGGTGGGGTTCCTCGACCTTAGCAAATTATGAAGCCCCTGGTGTGGTGTGGGTGTTCTCCCTCCCCTGTCATCCATGGCCCTGTGGGGGTGGCAGCCTCAGAAATAATCATGGCAGCTCCACGCCAGGGTGTAAAGACTGCGGGGCGTGCGTGACTCGCTAGTGTTGGTGTGCCTGGGGATGGTGGAGGAGGTAAGCGGGAGGATAATAGAGGTGGGGGTTTGAGGGGTCAAAAGTAGAGTCATCGGGGCGAAGGAGGCCGTGGTAGCAAGGGGAATCATGGGTTTGATTGATTTGAGGTAAATGAGGGGTAGGTTATCCAACATTGTTGCCTAGAGAATGTTCGTGCACTTATCAACAACCTGATGGAAAGAGTGGACACAACTGAGAGATTTTGTCATGAGGAGCATGCAGAGCAGATGGAAACATTGCACTAAATGCACTATTTACAGTGCCAAGTCTAGGAGAGACTGGTAGTTTTTTGGCGAGGCCAAAATCAACTCATTGAGAAAGTAGAAAAGCTGGAGACTTGGTTGGCACACTTTGAAGGGCACGGTCAGTGTGACTTTGTCCTCCACCGCATTTAGGAAAAACCCCGAACAACCCTGCATCCATCACGTTGGACGATTAGTATGCTATTTGGTGTTCTTTATGTTTTATATGTGTTTTGGTGCCTCTGGCCCAACCATTTATGGACAATGTCCCTAGTCCCTCTTTTGAATTATTTTGCATCTGGTGCAATTTTTTGTCAACAAATCTAGTCGAGGTGAGACCACCTGCTTTGTAACTAGCTATATGTACTCCCTTTTTCCTACATGAATATAACGCCGACTTACAAAAAAATAAAGGTTCATACATCATTAAAAATTAATTAAGTTTCATACTTAAATTAACAAATGTTCATACCTATTTACTAAATAGGTCTATAAATATATATTGTAGGTTTATCTATTTAGTATTTATTAAATGTAAATATGATGTTTTAATACTAGATTTAACTCGTGAACTCACATGTTTAACATAAGAAATGTTATATTTATCTAGTTATTAAATGTAAATATGAAGAAACCTTAGATTTAAAACAACTCACACTTTTAACATAAATCGATGAAGCTTAAAGATTAAACTTTATGGCCAAATATTAAATATAATAAATATAAATATAAATTTGGCTATCTAATTAATATTACTTGTACTAAAATTATAATGAAGGCATTGGTATAAAGTTGATAGATGATACATGCAATTATTTTAACTGTAGATGAATCCATGTGCACTATTAAACTTTAGAGACAAAAGGGTATTCATAATTTTAACACTGTAAATTCAGAGACCCCTTTGTCTCTAAATTTTAACACTGCAAATGGATTTAGAGACACCTATAGTGAAATGTAACACTTCGGTACCAAACTTGCAATTTTCCACATATGGAGTGACACAATTAAAAATTACTAACATAAATGACTAATTCATATACTTGTTGTACTTGTTATTTGGCGATATTTTTATTCTTGGACTATAATAGTCATTTACATTAATCATTATTAATTGTGTCACTTATTATCTAGTCATATATTTTAATCCTATAATAAATTAGTCATTTAAGTTAGTCACTTATTATCTAGTCATATATTGTATCCCTGGACTAAATTAGTCGTTTAAATTAGTCGCTTTTAGTTTAGTCACTTATTATCTAGTCATATATTTTATTCCAAGACTAAATTAGTAATTCAAGTTAGTCATTTTTACTTCGGTCACTTAAAATTGCTCAAATTTAGTAGTAATTCACTTGAAATAATTGCAGTGTCTAACATTTTTAGTCACCAAGTCATTAATTTCATCATTTTTTACTATTGAGAAGAAGGATCTTTCTAATATCAAGTGCTTCCAGTGTGGCGAAATGGGAAATTTTTCCATCCATTGTCTAGAAAAGAACGAGGATAAGGAAGCATATTCTTCCAAAGCAACGGTGGCAGATGATGGGTTTGGAGATGATGTAGCCATGAGTGCTCATGAACCACAAAGGTGGGGTGACATGGACATGTAGAGGAGCCACATGGTATTAAGGTGGGATCCTTGAGCAGCTCATCTCTTGACTGTCTGCCAGTGCCACACGGCTCAAGACAATAGCGGGACAAGTGGAGCAGTGGGTGCATAGATCATAGATGAGGCAGAGGCAGAGGCAGATGCAGATCTAGAGGCTACGAGGAGAAGCGTAGATCATAACAGTAGCAGTGTAGAAGTAGTAGCATCACAGAGGCCGATGTGACTTTAGCAACGTAGTGCAGTACTTCTTACGCAATGCAAAGCTGCAGCAGTGCAGAGAGCTTCAGAGAGACAACACAGTGTAGCAGCAGCATGATATATTTAAGCACAAGGAGCTGATGTGACTTTAGTAGTGTAGATGGAGTCTGATTACGCAGGTAGAGTTGTAGATGTGCATCGTTCTTTACATGCCAGCACAGATCTGTATCCTATGGAGCTTCAGTGATGAGGATGCAGCCCATCTGGCTTTTCTGTCAAAGATTAGGTAGGAGATTTATTTTTTTCTCTCAACAACTGAAGTTACAATGCAGCAGATCAGTAGTGGCAGTGCTATGAGCAACACAGATGCAGCATATTGAGAGGGAGCTACAGTATAGTGGTTGCAGTCGTAGTAGCAGAGTCATGGGCAGCAGTATAGAATGGTAGCAGCATTGCAGAGTTGAGTGGCAGGAGGACAAGCTTCAACAACATAACCGCAGCCCAAATCATGTAATGCATAAGGTGATGTATCGCTAGAGCACACCCTTGATGCTAAGAGGGAGTGTTGAGATTTTGTGTATTTGGGGTAGCATCATTTGTGCTCTAGGTCCCAAATTTTGAGGAAGGACTAGAATTCACCTGATCTACAAGACCCAGAAATGGATTTGGGAAATTTCATCTGGTTTAGGAGATATTAAATTAATTAATTATTTTAATGTATTTCCTAAGTTAAAACTTAGGAAAATAAAATAGTTAAAGTGAATTTAATTAAACATGTGATGAAATTGTCTTAAGTCACACGGATCAAGCTTTCTTTTAATCTTAGCCATTGATTAAAGATCTAATCTTGGCCGTTGATTTGTCAACGAGAAAAGTATAAAGGAAAGGCTTGGGGTCATTTGTAAGACACACAGAGGCAGAGCACTGAAGCTAAGCTGAGATTCTAGGGCGGGGTTGCTAAGAATTCTCAAGTGTTTCAGTTGCAGAGAGGGGAATTTAGACTAAGGGGATGATCTGATCCCGGTGTCTAGAATACACAAGAAGCAGAGAAGAGATTAGGAAAGGCAACGCAGAAGAAGGCAAAGAACAACAACAAAGAGAAGACATCATGATTTCCGTGCTACCCTTCGTAAGCAGCCTGACACCCTTAGGGGCAGCATAGTGATTGTGTGGATTGTGTCACCTAGTCCGGGGTACGCCAATCCCTTCCAAAGGACAACATCGTAGCATTTGAGGCCTTCGGGAGCTGACGCAATGTTCTTCGTGCGTATCCGGCTTCTAGGCGTAGATCTGGCTGAGTTATGTAAATCTCGTTTGAGGGTGTGGATCAGTAAATATTGTTGATCTTAGATCAGCCAGGTTCTGTATATCTAGAGTTTTATCTATAGGGTTTTCTAGATCTAGAACCTAGAGTGGTGTATTCAGAAATATTCTTAATAATAGAGCCCTCCAGCAGCCAGAGACCAGTTTTCCCACATTGGGTTTTCTTGGGGACAGTTTGTCGAGAAATAATTGTGTCACTTTTTCTATGTGTGCATGTGCTTATTCTAGATTTGAATTGGTAGAGATATGTTATGTATTTTGCTTTGATGTTGACTTGAATTTATTCAGTTGATAACTTGTATAAGTAGGAGAATATTAACCAGATTAACAGAAATAATTTCTGCATAAAAATTAATATTCAGAAATTTCTACAAGTACCGCACAGACAAAAAGACTGAACCAACTCAATGAGTTGGAAGAGAAATGACTAGCTTCTATTCAATAGACAGAGATCATTCAACAGCAAAGAGCTAGATGGCATGCTGGGTTTATTAAGAAGAAAAAGTTGCAGAAAGGAGATTGGGCTCTTTTGTCGGATTCAAGGTTTAAAGATTTCAAAGGAAAGCTCTGCACTAGATGGCTAGGTCTTTACGAAGTCGACATGATCTTTTACAATGGGACTGTACAAGTGGTCACCATCGACAGTACTAAGACACTATTACTACTTAATGGGCATTGTCTAAGGTTATATCATTAACCTGCTTCAAAGGAATCATTTTTCAACATTGTCGTCCACTCTAATCTTCATGTTATGACAGCAAGGGAAATTTCTCCTCTACAGCCTGAAAATTGAAATTCCAATAAGTGCAGCAGTTGAAAACCACCATTGTGGCAGCTGTCACATCTATTTAAAAAAATAAAAATAAATATATGTATATATATATATATATATATATATATATGTATATGTATATGTATATGTATATGTATATGTATATGTATATGTATATGTATATGTATATGTATATGTATATGTATATATATATATATATATATATATATATAGATAAAGAAAATAAAACAAAAATAATAAATCTAACTGTGAAAACCCCTTCTGGGGTGCAGTCAGATAGTTGGTAACAATTGAAAACCATTCTTGTGGTGGCCGTTACACCCATGTTTTTCTTCATGAAATATCATCTTCCCTTCCTGATCTATTTTATAGGATGATAGTATTCATTTAATTTTCTTTTCTGTACCAATTTATCCTGATTATTATGTTTTTTTAAAGAATAATATAAGGGTTGTCTCGGCTGTTACACATGTAACAACCGACAACCACGAACATTGTTTCTTATGTTTCATCCCATAAAAACAATAATCATGCCAACCAAACCAAACAACATGAGCGGTGCAAGCATAATGTCAACAATTCGAAATATTCCTCCATGTCACCTCAGGTATGTCATTCAAAAGGTAACGTTATCACTTATGATTTGGTGATTATTGAAAAAAGTAATGCTATTCCCGTGACAGTCATGGACGGCCATAACCATTAAGGCGGGGGAGGGGATATATCTTGAAATCATTGCAAAAATCCGTAGTCATAAACCTCTATCGAATTTGCATGCACCCAATTAATAACACAATTTGAAATTATGACTAAATCCGGTTGGAAAAGAGTGTGTACTAGATCCCATTACTTTCCATAACGAGACATTTACGAAGATTAGTGTGAGGTATAATTCAGTAATCTGTAAAATCTATCACCTCCCATAAAACTGCTCGATTGAAACCTTGTATCCTCATTGAAAAATCATCAATTTGGATAAGCAAAGACGTCAAGAAGCAGTGATCAGTGCAGTGATATTACAGTGGGGTTAAGCAGCAAGAAGAGAAATCAGAAAAAAACAGCAAGATGGGTGGAGCATCGGTCAGGCATGAGCCGTATTCTATGGATGCCTTGAAGAATTTTCCAGAAGCCTACCATATATTTAGAGATGCCAGATGGATATAGTATCTCTATAAGCTATAAGGCTCCAACGAGGCAGTGGAAATCGAATTCGCTCATAATTTGAACAAAAATCAGACCTGAGTTAGGGGTCTACATGTTCAGGTGACTGAAGAGGTAATTTCTCGAGTATCTACATCTCCAGTAGAGGGATGGAGGTGGTTTAACAGAAAAATCAATGACCCCTCCTTGAAAGAAGACTTCCTATAAGGAGAAGAAAAAATAGAGAAGAAAGGTAGAGGAATTGACACGTTGTCGCTTCCTCATCCTTGGGTAGATGTCACCCTGGGTTTAATGAAATATATCACTTGTGAGGGAAGATCCATGATAGTGTTTAACTATCACTTTCCTCTACTTAATCACCTTCGGCACCAACAAAAGGTTAATATTCCATTCTACTTGTTAGGGAACATCAAGCATATGGTGGCAGAAATAAAGACAACAACACACCCGGAAGCATGTGTGACCAATCACGGACTCATCAAATTAATCGTGTTGGATGACCTAGGCTAGCAAGGAAAAACCTGGGAAGAATTCAAGAAAAATAGGCTGAGGACAAGACGGGGGAAACAGGCCACGACTTAAGGAGAATGTCAGGTAGAGGTGGAAACCCTGACTCGGCTTGCTAAAGTTAGGATTGGGAAAGAACCTACTGATGAACCAATTGGAGATAGAAGGCCAAAGCAAAGGGTGAAAGTCAGCATACCTACAGAACCTTTTCTTACGGTCCAAAATCAAAGAGAATCAGAAGTATTAGAAGAAGAAAGGCAACCCTCCTCATCAAGTAAGGATGAAACTCATGTCCTACTTTTAGAACTCGAAAATATAAGAAAGGAAAATGAAGAATTAAAGAGAAAATTATCTGAGAATGAAATCCCGGTGCCTATATACACGACATGTTTTCAAGAATTAACAACAACAGGATATAAGGTCTACAGAGAAAACATCAACCCAATGGAAACATAAACATAATGACAGGAGGTTGTTACACAAGAACATGCTGAGGATATTGTTGTTACACAATAACGAGCAGTCAGAACAGAGCCTCCTGTAATAATTGACCTAGAAGCCAACCCACAAGAACCTTTGGAGGCAACTACTATTGTAGAAGAAACAAAAATGGACACAAAGGCTACTCTAGGTGGAAATGAAGGGGCTAACACACAAGAAACCACCAAGGAATTTGTTGTTACACAAGAACCAGCAACCGAGGTAGAACAAACCCATTTATAAAAGGTTGTTACACCCATTATTGATGTGTATATTTAATGCATAAGAACGCCAGGTCCCATCTCGGGATGGAGTTCTGAGAAAATATTGTTAATTTATCAATTAAAAAAGTGGAAACAAGAATCAATCTCCCTTCTAGAGGGGACGATTTCGCTAAAAGAACATTGGAGAGAGATAGACACCTTACATGAAATATGGAAGAAAGAAGAGTTGAAGAAAGGATGGGAGAATTATAAGATGAAGGAAGCTCTAAAGAAATAGGAGGAACAGTCATTGCTGTTAGAGCAGCAGGTTTGGGATCTTACCATAGACAAGCAAAAGCTTCATAATCTCACCCTCAATTTTCCAAGATGTAGGGGGGTCTTCCCCATCCTATCCTATTTTTCTATGGGAACGTTACTTCCTATTCCAAATGAAAGCCATTATGGAGGATAGACCTTATTTATGTTATTCCATTCACACATTTTTAGATGTGTTCTGTGCCTCCCATTTTGATGAGCAAAGCGTGTTGTGTGAGTTATCCTTACACAATATCATTTATGAGCATGTGAGTATGTAGGTGGTTGTGACAGTATTCTCCTATATGGTGGATATTCAGTTGCGATATTTTGTGTTCTTCATGAAAATCAGATTGAGTGGCATTTCTCCATCAAATCTATGGATGATAATGAGGAGAATATGACATTATGGGTTCGGGCATAACCAGGACGGGTTGCCGAGTTAAGGCGAGAATTCAGGAGAATATTGAGTACTCCTGGGATAAAGGAACTGACTGCCACTTATAGAAGAAGGGTTATGAACTTCTTCCTTAATCACTTCTCAATGATGAAGATTCGAGCCTTAACTAGGTGCTTGAAATGCATGGAAGCCAGTAGTGTCAAGCTACTGAAGGGGGACCCATTCTCATTCTAGAATTTCATGGTGCCTGTTACACATGTACCAGCATATGCACAAATCATGCAATCCCTTGGTGCTTTGTGGCTTGGATTTAGATTCAAGTTTCCTTTGATCTGGACGTCAATTGAGGATTATCACAGTAATTATGAATTGAGTAAGTATGAGTTAGAGTCCTAGGTACAACATTTGATGGCCAATAAAGGGTACAGGTCTGTAGACAAAGATACAACTAGCCCTTATTATCTCACACACCGGAGATACTCCCTTGAGAGATGAGTTTCATGAGGACATGAAATTGTTTCAGTTGGGGGGATATGTTGGTGTCAGTTTTGTAAAATTTTCCTACATTTGTTTTCCCAATTTTTCCTCATGACTATAACCAATGGGTATATCTTTGCCTCTTTTTCCTACCTTTCTATCCTAACTTATGTTGTTTCACCTTATTTTCATTACTCTACCATTTCATCAATTATTATGATATATCGTGCCTTTTTATAACTAATTGAGGATGAATGTTTGGAGAAGATCTATGGTCTTTTTGTTGTCTTTCCAGATTTCATTTGTAGCACCAAAGATCCCAAGCACAAGGTACATGGGAGCAGTTAAGGGTGTGTTGTTACAGTGAGCAATGTTGTTACAACTTGCTGTTATAGACCCATTGGAAAACTGTTGTTACAGACCCACTGGCGAATTGCTAATATAGTTACTGCTGACTGGATCTCGTCAACATCTATTGTTGACCTGTCCTTTAGCTATTACACTACATCTATGGTTTTATTGTGATAGTTGTAGAAGTTGTTTAGCATTGTATTTTTGGATAACAGCCTATGGGCATTTTTTTATTGTAATCTATAATTTTCTAGTCAGAATTTTATTAAGAAGTGGTTATAACTATATGTATTATATTTCAATCAGCATGAGAATCATAAGATTCTAATGACTGATCTATCCCTTTATTTTATGAGATGTGACCACTATATAGTTCTCCGCCCTAGAGGTTCAAAGGTTAGCGGAGAACAACATTATTTTGGCTCTGTAATTTTTCTCATATTAATATAGATTATCTTGCTATTGTTGTTACATGCGTTATTCAGTGTAGTTTCCATTAAGTTCTTTTCTCTACCTGTGCCCTGCTAGGGAGGAAGGGCTCTCCTTCTTAGCAAGGATTCTAGTGATTAAGGTAGTTGTGTATATGTGTTTGTATTTTGATTTATGTATCAATAGAGGTGTTGTTTCAGCTGTGAATATATCTGCTCCAATTTCAATACTTTGTATGTTGTTACACATATGATATTAGAGACACCAGCTAGGTACTTGTTGTCTGGCGTGCTAGAATAGATTAATTGAAGTGTGATTCCAGTCTTGTAGATCATTTTATTTCTACATGAGTGATTTACTTCAAACATTTACTTCAACAATGATTTATTTTAATTGGAATTTCTTTTGGTTGAGTGTATTGGCACAAACAGTGCTACTATCATTGGAATAAAAGATGTCCCTTGATGGATAATTTATGTGTATTGTCTAGTCATTCAATAGTGATTAATATAGCCCAACAATGGTGCTAGGAGCCTTGACCTGCTCTTGAGCCTCCTAGATCGACCTTTTGACCCACTTGGCGTTATTCGTCCCTATGGTGGCTTGCTATGCCTGATATGTTTTCTTTGAGCATGGTTTTTCCTCCTCATCCTGCTGCGCTACCCTCTTTCAATTACACTATGGCTATGGCTAATATTAAGGTGTTGGTCGTGCCTTCTGTTTGAAGGGGAGTAGCTCATCCTAAAGTACTACAATCTGCTCATGCTCTAAGAAAAATCTCAAAGCCTGATCCTCCCAGAATCTCACATCTCTTTTGATAACTGTTGTCCTGGATCCTAGAAGGTACACACTGTCATAGTCTGACATTTTAGCATATTTTCGAATTTTTCTTGCACTTTTTTTAAAAGCACCAACTTTTATTAGATATTTGATAAACACAATTATCATCAAATATCCAGTGATACACTAGTCGGATATAATACACTAATTATGTTCATTGAATATTCGATGATAATTGAATTTTTCTAGATATCCAACAAGCATTCACATTTTTTCAAATATACGAAATTTGATCAAATCAACTATCAAATGACCTTAAATTAACAAAATGAGTAGATATGACACTTTATGAATCAATATTGTTTTAAACTTGAATTTAATTCATTTACATTTACAACCTATCCATTTATTTTTTCATGATCATCCTATAATTTGTGAGCTTAATGATATGAGATTTGAAGTCCTCACAGAACCCCAACAATCAAAGTGTGAGAACAGGGTCATGGGAACTACTAGGACAAGACTGTAAAGGGTGTTGGGATATTAGTTTCAATAGGGTGAATGCTACCTTACCCTTGAAAATTTTAGCAACACCTGCTACAAGAAAATCATACTTCAGGTATTTGTGAAGTCAAAGGATTTCACTTTGAAGGCTTCAAATTATTGTGTTAGAAAATTAAATATTACAGAGAAATGCAACACATAAAATATGTGGAAAATACAAGCACACAAAAAACACATAAAACCAGAGAGACACAGATATACATGGTTCACCCAGTTTGGGCTACGTCCACCCTGAACAGCCAGTCCTTCCTTTCTATTATCCAGCAAAAATGAAGAGACAAAACCTATAGCAGATCCGCTATAATATCCTCTGTTCTCTCTCACAGTCTCCCTCTCCGTTTCTCACTCTGAGAATACACATACAATGCACAGCCGCAATACAATGCCCTCATAAAAAAGAGGGGTTTCCTTCTAGGGAAAATTTCCTTATAGGGAAAAAAACCCTAAAATAAACATAACTTCTACCATCAGATCATTTGCCTAATGAACAGCCAAGATTGACTATAAATTACTATACTTTTACAAGGCAATTTTACATCTGTTTTTTAGCTTCGGGGGCACTGCCCCCGAAAGCCCCTGCCAAGGGGGGCCTCCAAAAAGCGCCTCCACCCCCGCTAGACCCCCCACAACAGTGATTAATTACGGGCGGCATTGCTACCCCTTTTAAGGTACAGGGGTCCAATGTTGTGATACAAAGTAAACACGATAATCAGGCTCCACACCCAACAATCTCCCACTTGGAGACTGATTGTAGCAACTCGACTGTTGCTTCATTTGCTAGACAATGACTCCTCTTTGGACCTGGCTGTTCCTCATCTTCATCATCATCCTTGAAGACCAATTGAAATTGAGCACATTCTCAATTTCTCCCTGGTTACAACTTTTGTTAGCATATCTGTAGGATTCTGGCTAGTGTGTATCTTTTCCAGCTTCAACTCTCCATCTTCTAATACTGACCGTATGAAATGGTACTTGAGATGTATGTGTTTAGTCCTCGAATGAAATGTTGAGTTCTTCGCAAGATGAATGTCACTTTGGCTATCACTGTATAGTGTGCCCATATCATGCTTCTTACCCAATTCACCCATAAACCTTCGTAACCAAATCATATCTTTACTAGCCTCTGTAGCAGCAACATACTATTCTTCTGTTGTTGAAAGTACAACAACACTTTGGATTTTTGAAACCCAATTGACAGTTTTTCCACCTACAATAAACACATATCCTGTAGTGCTCCTCATGTTATCTCTTTCACCTGCCATATTTGCATCAACATATCCCTGTAGAGCAATGTTTGAACCACCAAAGCGTAATGCTTGATTTGTGCCACCTCTCAAATATCTGAGAATCCATTTTACTACCATCCAATGTTCTTTTCCTGGATTATTCATGTACCTTCTTACAACTCCCACTGCATGTCCAATATCAGGCCTTGTGCAGACCATTGCATACATTAAGCTTCCAACTGCTGATGCATATGGAACTTTAGACATATAATCCATGTCTTCTTGGGTCTTTGGGCACATCTCCTTACTAAGTTTGAAATGGCTAGCAAAAGGTGTACTAACTGGTTTTGCATTTTTCATATTAAATCTTTTCAACACCTTCTCTATGTACTCATTCTGAGACAGTGTTAATTTACGATTTTTCCTGTCTCTAGTTATCCTCATACTAAGGATTTGTTTTGCAGCTCCCAAATCCTTCATTGCAAATGAATTTTCCAATTTTCTTTTGAGCACATTTATTTCCTACATGTTAGACCCTGCAACAACCATGTCATCTCCATACAATAACAATATAATATAGCTGCCATAATTTTTCCTTTTTAGATACACACAATGATCAGAGTGACATCTAGTATAACCTTGTTCAGACATGAACTTGTCAAATTTTAGATACCACTGCCTTGGAGCCTGTTTTAAACCATACAAGATCTTCTTTAAGTTGCACACCAATTTTTCTTTGCCTTTTACCTCATATCCTTCTGGTTGCTGCATGTATATCTCTTCCTCCAAATCTCCATGGAGAAATGCTATCTTTACATCTAACTGTTCAAGATGTAAATCTTCCGTTGCTACAAGACTTAAAATAGTTCTGATTGAATTCATTTTAACAACAGGAGAAAATATTTCATCAAAATCAATACCTTTCTTCTGTGCAAACCCCTTCACCACAAGTCTAGCTTTGTACCTCTGTTTTCCTCCATCTTCTTCCTTCAACCTGTAAACCCATTTATTCTGCAATGTAGTTTTACCTACAGGAAACCTAACTAAGTCCCAAGTTTGGTTATGCATTAAGGAGTCCATCTCTTCTTCCATGGCTAGCTCTCACTTCTTCCTGCTTTCAACTTGCATTGCTTCTTCATAACATTCAGGTTCACCAGAATCAGTCAGCAATAAATAATATAATGAAGGAGAGTATCGTTCGGGGGGTCTACTTATCCTGGTAGATCTTCTAACACCACTTTCAGGTGTTTGAGGTGTCTGTTGCTGTTGTGGTGGTTGTTGTTGCTGTGGTTGTTGATTATTATTATTTTCAGGCACCTTTACTTTTTCAGTTATCTCATCAAGAACCGTGTATTCCTTGCTTTATTTTTCCTGTTTCTTTTCCTGCAGCTGATTCTTATACAAGACCTTTTCATTGAATATTATGTCTCTGCTCCTAATGATTTTGTGATTTTCATAATCATATAAGTGATAACCAAAATCATTAGCACCATATCCAATAAAGGTACATTTCTTTGATTTTGCCTCAAGCTTTCTTCTATTTTCTTTATTAATATGGACAAAGGCCTCACAACCAAAAGGCTTTAAAAAAGAGTAGTTTACCTTTTTACCTGTCCATGCTTCCTCTGGAATACCACCATCCAAGGAACTTGAAGGCCCTCTGTTTATTAGATAAACAGTAGTATCTACAGCATCTGCCCAAAATTGTAAAGGAAATCATGCATGCAATCTCATGCACCTTGCACGCTCCATGATTGTTCTGTTCATCCTTTCTGACACACCATTTTCTTGTGGTGTTCTTGGAATTGTCTTCTCTCTACGAATTCCATGCTCTGAACAGTACCTATCAAACTCTTTGCTGCAATATTCACCTCCATTGTCTGATCTGAGACACTTCAACTTCTTTCATGTTTCAATCTCAACCAAAGCTTTCCATTTCTTGAAAGTATCAAATACATCAGATTTATTCTGAATACAATAAATCCATGTTTTTCTAGTTGCATCATCAATAAAAGTAACATAATAACGAGAGCCACCGAGAGATGATACCTGAGCAGGTCCCCATACATGTGTATGCACAAGCTCCAATTTTTCGCTCTTCTTTTCTTTCCCAACTCTGAGAAATCTGACTCTCTTCTGTTTTCCATAACTGCAATTCTCACAGAAATCCAAATCAACATTCTTCAAGCCTGGTAGCAAATTTCTTGAGTGAAGAATTTTCATCCCCTTCTCACTCATGTGTCCAAGCCTATGATGCCATAATGTTGCATATGCTCCTTTGGAAGTTAAAGAATTAACAAAGTTAGAAATACCATTGCATAAATACAATGTACCAACCTTTTCGCCTTTCTCTATTACCAAGCTCCTTTGGTGACCTTCCAAGTTTTATCTGTGAAAGTTGTCACACAACCTTCACCGCCTAACTACCTTGTTGAAATCAAGTTTTTCTTTAGATCTGGAACATGCCTTACCTCCTTTAGTAGCCATTGGTTTCCATTATGTTATTTTACAGGAACTTTACCCATTCCAACAATTTTATAGGGTTTATCATCACCCAAACGAACTTGTCCAAAATCTCTTTGAAGATAGTCATGAAAATATTTCTTTCGAGGTGTGGCATGGAATGAAGCCCCTGAATCTACAACCCAAGAATCAGTAACATTTTCAAAAGAAATAATCAAAGCATCTTGTAACACATCACCTGTCACACTTTATTCATGATTATTTTCTTGCTATGTGTCTCCTTCTTTTCCCTTCCGAGATCTACAGTATTTCTTTAGGTGTCCTTTCTTTCCACAATTCCAGCACACTATCCCCGATCTGGACTTGGATATGCCTTTCCTTGATTTATTACGATATCCCGAGCTCTTTACTCTTTCCATTCTTCTTCCCCTAGACTCTGCACTCAAAGCATTACCTGATGTCTCACCGGAGCTTTTCCGTCGCATTTCCTCGCTAAGGATAGCACCAACAACATCATCAAACTTTAAAGTACTAGATCTAGAGATAGAGTTACTAGTGGCCATTAATAAACCATTCCAACTCTCTGGTAATGAGCACAAGAATAATAGAGCTCTAACTTCATCATCAAAGTTTAACCCTACAGAACTTAACTGACTGGTAACTGTATTAAATTCATTTAAATGGTCTGCAACAGATCCACCTTCCGACATCTTCATATTAAATAGTCGTTTCATAAGAAATACCTTGTTTGAGGCCAAGGGTTTTTCATATAGTTTCTCCAACATCTGCATCAAACCCTCTGTTGTTGAGTCCTTCGAAATATTAAAGGAGACTGACGTCGCAAGACACAATCGTACTGTTCCGAGTGCCTTTCTATTGAGAATGTTCCATTCCGCATCTGTCATGGCCGCCAGCTTCTTTTTTTTTTCCGCTCAATGGTAGGTATAGATCTTTCTGATACAGATAATCTTCCATCTGCATCTTCCAGAGCGGAAAGTTTTGGTTGTTAAATTTCTCGACCCTAAACTTACCATCTTCCGCCATTTCTCCCACTCGAACGAGGAACCTTTCTTTCCTACGAGTTTATCAGCCAAATATACCTTCGGCTCTGATACCAGTTTTTAAAAAATTAAATATTACAGAGAAATGCAACACATAAAATATGCAGAAAATACAAGCACACCAAAAACACATAAAACCAGAGAGACACAGATATACGTGGTTCATCCAGTTTGGGCTACGTCCACCCCGAACAGCCAGTCCTTCCTTTCTATTATCCAACAAAAATGAAGAGACAAAACCTATTGCAGATCTACTGTAATATCCTCTGTTCTCTCTCACAGTCTCCCTCTCTGTTTCGCGCTCTGAGAATACACATACAATGCACAGTCGCAATACAATGCCCTCATAAAAATGAGGGGTTGCCTTCTAGGGCAAAAAACTCTAAAATAAACATAACTTCTACCGTCAGATCATTTGCCTAATGAATGGCCCAGATTGACTAGAAATTACTATACTTTTACAAGTCAATTTGACATCTGTTTTTTAGCTTTGGGGGCGCTGCCCCCGAAAGCCCCCGCCAGGGGGGGGCTCCAAAAAGCGCTGCCGCCCCCCCTAGACCCCCCACGGTAGCGATTAATTACGGGCGGCGTTGTTGCCCCTTTTAAGGTACATGGGTCCAATGTTGTGATACAAAGTAAATAAGATAATCAGGCTCCACACCCAACATATTGAACATTGGGAAGCCTAGTTTATGACCCCTATCCTATTGACTACAACTTTTTTATTCATTATTGCTTTTACTGCAACACCTTTATTAGATATTGATGGTGTTCATGAGCCTATTTTTGGTTCTCTTTTTGATGGAAACAATATTATTTCTAATTCCATTATTCATACCTTTGAAACTATCAGTTTTTACTTCTATCCCATGGGGAAAGTAGCTTAGTCAATGAATGGCTACACAATAGGGACCCTATGATCCAACGATTCATGTTGTTGATGTAGAGTCCATGCACCATGAATATTTGATGGTATATCGTATCCAAACAATTTATGATGGGTTTCATAGATACCCACCATATGACAATAATTTGCATCATATTGTCGAATCCTGTAAGAAGTTGAAGAATTATATTCAAAAATACTGTAACATGTTGCACTCACATTCTTATCTGAGTGTTGAGAATCATAATTTCTTCACATTTTGTTTGATCGTCTCCTTAAATTACCACCTCAAATGAAGGCTTCAATCGTGTTTGTGAGGTGTGATATTGATATCCTTCTAACAAAGACCAAAGGCATCTTTCATATCCTCATTAGATTTATATTTTTCCTCATTTTTCTCATTTCCTTTTGTTATATGTATGTGTGGAGATGTAAATACCCTTGTTTTCCTTTATAGGACGACCATGACATTGTACGTGAGTATGGAGGTGTAACCCATTTTGATTTTATTTCATATTGTTTGATCTCTTTTAACATATTCTAGTAACATTGTTTATCATAGATCTCACAAAATCATGGCCTCTTTTCCTCCTAGGAGTTCAATAAATTTTCATTATACTACCTTAAATTGAACACTAAACACAACTAACAATACCCTTCAAATGATTGACGATTAAAAATAATTTTAAGTTGAAAAAGTAATATAAAACGATTTTTAATTCATTGAATAATTTTATTTTTTAATATAAAAAGGTGGATTAACTATTCAAAATCCAAAGATATCTAAAAACATAAATTTATTTTCTTATAAATCACCAGTAATATTATTTGATTTTCTAAGTTGTGTGAGTCTTGAGATGTCAGCACACTCAACCTTTTGCTTGATTAATCGAGACCTAGGGGCATCTAAGCCATTAAAACAACTAGGGGACCGCACCCAAGCTGGGCCACACTAGCTCTTAACATGACTAGATTTTTGCCTACAACATTTCGAATTGGTGACCTTAACAGTAGTGAGTGCCTTAACAATACACCCTGTAATTTTTTATTCTATGCCACATAAACTACCACTAACTATTTTAGATATTTTACACCAATTTACATGATTTATAAATTTTAAATAAAAATTGTTAGTTCAATTCTCCCCTCCCTACTTTAATCAATGATGGATGAAGGATATTAATTTAAATTAAAATAATAATACACTTTTACCACTTTCTCTCCACCCACCTTCCAACCGATTTTATGTGGAGAAACAAATAATACCCAAACAACTTTTAGGTCTTACGCGATAAATTTTAAAAAACTGAAACCAACCTGAAATCAAAGAAATTAAAATTAAATTGGTTGGGCTAAAACACTGACGAACTTTAAGTGGTAACTTAACAAAGATTTAATGGTATGGGTTTTATAAAATCCCATGGCATGGGCATATATAATTTCACCATTTCCTCTATTTTTTTCTCATCTAGTTGACACAGATTAAGAGCACAGGTCGAATCCTGCAATCCCCAAAAAAGCATAACCAACAGAGGAAGGAGGAATCATGCCTAGGGAGATAATAACCTTAGAGTTGGGGAAATGTGAAAAATAGACCAGTATGTATTTCTAGAAGTAGATCTTCCTGGAGCATGATATCAACAAAGAAGGCATCCTTGAAGATTTCTCCACATAGGCATTTCCTTTCCTTAACCTAAATACCCCTGATCTCAATCCAATTTTTGTTTTACCTCGCAATTTCCCTTCAAGGACTTGGGAAACTTGCAATAAATCATTGATGACTCTACTACTGAAATCTCGAGTAAAATATGTCAATAGAAACATGAATTTCTGAACTAAACTTATTTAGTGCAGTCTGCAAGCCCAGGTGCTAATTTTGGAAATGTTGTTTTCATAAATGTCATACTTTAACTATTACTATTAACATAGATATACATATATGCATTTTATGCTCTTGCCACAAGCACTAAATAATATTCATAACAAGTCTGGTTACCCACCCAAAGTATCCATTAACCCAATATTGCTCCCCTATGTAAACACATACCATAAACACATATAAACTATCGATATTCCAGAAAAAAACACAAGGAAATGTACCAAATCTCGGGAAGAAACACAAGTCCAAAAGCACCTAGAAGCTGCAAGAAATTAAATTTGGAGACCCTAATCTACTTACTCTCCTATGTTAATGATTAATGAGTCCCACATTTCTCTTTTTGGTTTCCCTTTTTCTACACGATATTGGGAATAATACTTTTTCTATACTACACTGCATCAAAAAATTTGATCTCGGTGGACAAAAAAAAAATTTGAGAGGTAAAAATTTGTGTATCATCTCTGCATCATCCTCATTTCCATATTTTCTCTCCACATTAAATGGATTTTCAATGCCCTTCAAATTTCCCTCTTCTATTTTTCATCTCGTGTACAAGGAGTAAGCGCAGAGGTGGAATCTTGCAATCCCCAACGAAGCATAACAAGCAAAGGAAGGAGGAATCATGCTTCGGGAGATAATCAACTTACAGGTGGGGCAGTATGGCAATCATATCGATATGAAGTTTTGGAAGAATCTATTCCTGGAGCACGTTATAAGCAAAGAAGGAATCCTCAAATATTTCACCACACATGAATTTCCTTTTCATAACTGTTACACAGCATTTTGTCACCGTCCCTGCAATCCCCATCCCGCAAATTGGATGACCATTTTTGTGGCTTACATGAAGTGTCATGCCTTGAAAAAAAAAATTTGCATCCCTTTTCATGAGGAGAACATTTCTTCTATTGAATTTTCCCTTAACAAACCATCAAAAACACATGCTTTTGGGTTTGTGCTGGCAGGCCATTATGACCTCACGCCGATAAAGGAGATTAACACTCGGCCCCACACCCATTCGCGCTCTGTCCCAGTGATATACCCGTACCGAGATGTTTTGGAATGTTTTTTAAACATAGAAGCAAAGTTTCCAAGCTAACTACTTCGTGAGCGAGTCAGCTTGGGTTGCTCGACTGCATAACCAAGAGCACCTTCCTTTGGCTTCTTGTTTCCTCCTTTTGGGGGAACCTCCGAAAGGATAATGCCTCCCTTCCACCATTTGAGGGAGCCCAACCTACTCCTATCCATCTGTAAATACACCTATCTCACATAGATGTAGCTAGCTAAACAGGAATTTCTGAACATTTTGTTGAAATAGTCTGATATATTTGGTGTGAGGTAGAGCAGAGAGAGATACCTTTGTCGAGAGAGAGCTTAGTCCTTTGCCTTTCCACGACCAAATTCCCTGATGAATGCTCGAGACGCACTTTGACTAGACCTGCTGAAGGAGGCAATGATGTCAAAGCTCCAGTTGTAATCTCTTTCTTTCGCTTAATATATGCATGACTGATGTTTTTCTTCCCATATTGTGTTGATGTGATTTATCTTACTCAATACGTTTAATCTTCGTTGACTGATTAACTAGTTATGAATGAAATTATTGTCATATATTCTGATTTTTTCCTTTAATATTTGTGTAGACATCTGAATACCATTGCTGAAGGATCGTGACATGCCGGGACAAGGATCAGGAGACCGCTGCTGCAGCTACAACAACTATGTTGGATCACAGGTAGGACAATCTATCCCAAATCGTTTCATTCATTAACTAGGAAATGACATATTAGCATGTCCTCTTGTTGCTAGACCCACCCTAGGGCTAAAGGGATCAACTATGTGAACAGAGGAGATTTAACTACGTAAGAGGTTAGAGACTCCGCTGGGGATCAATGTGTGTTTGTCGTCTCGTTCTTTGTTGAGAGTTTGACTTGTGGAGTCGAATTTCGTCGTCTGATTACTTTTCTACCTTGCTTGACTTGCTTGATTGTTTTGAATCCTCCTGTTCAGTTCCAGAGTGTCAAGATTGACCTCTACTTAGTGGTTTTCTCCTTTTCCCATAGTTTTCCATCTTGGCACTTTTTTTCCTTGAACAGTCGCGCGAATTGGCGCATGTTTCTTTTGTCACGGGTGCGCCAACCCCCGTTAGGTGCGTATTACATCCTGATACTGGCATCGAATCCTGTAGGGTTTGATTTGACCTTCTTCCTGAGTTTTTGTCAGTATTTCTTGGCTCTGCGTTGTTTCTTTGCCTTGGAATTGCTCTATTGAGATTGTTTTGACTCTGTAGTCTTGGTTTTATTAGCTGTTTGTCCATTATCTCATCAGTGAAGTTTTGTAGCCCTAGGGTTTCTACGTGTCTTGTGTTGTTTCTTCGGCCTTCTCCTCACTTAGCCTTCTGAGCTGAATTCGAGTCACTTTGATATTTTTTGTTTCAATTCGCTAATAAATTGTGTTATTCTTTCTCGATTACTCGTGTCTTTGGATTTTTGGATGATCACTTTTGTTTTCATTTAACCCTCCATTTCATCACTTCGAGCATAGATCACATTGCTTGTTTGGATCATTTTGAAAGCCTTTTTGTTTTCTTGGAAGAGTGCATCCTTGTTTTGAGTGCGTTTTGTGTTTGTACTGCATTTGATTTATTCGTTTTCAATATTTACATTTGTAGTGCTCAAAAGTAGTGTTTTCTTTGATTTTTAGTGTAAAAGTGCATTGCGTGCTTCATTCATCTAAAAAAAAAAAAAATCATTCTTTCGCTTAATCAAAAATGAAAAGCCTTTTGCATAACTAGGTCTTAGTGAACTAGGAAAGATTTTTTTGTTTTTCTTTTGGTTGTATTAGATGCATTAGTGAAACTTCTTCTTATGTTTTCATTGGTTGCTATTTTTTTAAATATTTCTATCCTTTTCCTAGTTAGCATTCATGAAATGGAAATGGTGTTCTTTTGCATGTAGTGTGCATTTAGGAATTCGAGATCACATTCGGTAGGGCCTTGAAATTGAAACATTAATTCACTATCAACCTTAAAACTAATTCCATCAATCTAGGGAAGTATTGAAACCTAACGTACATATTTTTAGAGGTCTAGTCTAGTGACGTGTTCTGGCATCATTAAACCTAGTAGTTGTTTTTCACCATCTGACATTAAAGAATGCTAGTACGGACTTGTGCTCCCCGTACCATTGAGTAAATAAAGGGAGACCCTCATAGGTT
Source organism: Pinus albicaulis (assembly GCA_034641835.2). Lineage (NCBI taxonomy): Eukaryota > Viridiplantae > Streptophyta > Pinopsida > Pinales > Pinaceae > Pinus > Pinus albicaulis. Next base: position 1,700,874,809 of record CM076584.1, on the reverse strand, counting down.
GCCATCCTTTATCCATAGGAAGCCGAGTCTGCTGCCCTGTAACCGTGATACACTGCACATAGAATTTGGGGAGACTACTTACATGTACATCAAGCCCTTGGTCATTTCTCTTTCAGTTGATCACCAAGGTGTATATGTAAATTCACAGAAAATTGGTACACCCTCTTACTTAGATTACCTGAGTATTCATTTCGATCTTTTCATGACTCTCTAAAAAATAAGAGATCATCGAGCACTTGTCCTTTCATGCTCGTTTCAACATGAAAGTAATAGAGTCACCTTTTTCCTGTTTCTCGACTCTTAAAATATGAAACAACCGAGTTTTGTTTCAATGTCTTAAAATATTAACTGCCCACGAAATACTCCTGGTTAAAGTTATCTTCCTTAGTGTTATTGTTTTAGGGTTGTTTCCAATAGAAACGTTTCTAGAGTTTACCAACCCAAGAATCCCCTCCGAAGGGAATCCTAGTCCTTTTTCTACTTTTGGGAATGTTGGTGCTCCTTATATGGCAACATTATCCCTTCCTAGGTTAACTGTTGGTTTGACTATGTGGTTATTATCCATCTCTGTGGTTATTATCCACCTATGTGGTCTCTAGTATTCCACCCTTTGTACAACCATCTCCTCCTCCTGAACAACATCATGTTGATTATAAGGTGGACCTCTCCCCTTATTTTCCTATTTCTTCATCTTCCTCTTCTACTTCGCCTAGTGAAAGTCTAGATTCTAGTAACCCGTTGGATAAGAAGAAGAAGAAGAAGATGAAAAAGAAGAAGGTAATAGAGAGGCCAACTCTGTGGCTATTGCACCTAAGAAATATTTCCTTAATAAACCATCCAACCTTCCATGGAAAGTAAAATTCACTTGACTGTGGGGCAAAGGTGACCACCTTCTTTGAGACTACCCTGGCATTCCCAAGGTACTTGAAGTATGGTCTAATGGTCGTCCGTAATTTCCTTTGGCTTCTGGAAGTCGTATTGGTGGCACATCTTCGAATTGCAATGATAATAATCATAAGAAATAGGGTAATATTACCAATCCCTGTAAGTTGTTTGAAGGGCATCATCCCACTCACCTTTGTGCATACATGGATGAAGCCACGAGAGTGTTGGAAAACCCTACTGTTTATACACCCTGCCTTTCGATTGGTTACCAGAAGCTTTCTTCGAGTCCTCTGCTAGTTGATTCAATGATCAGTCAAGATTCATCCTTGGTCGATCCCATTCCCTTAGAAATTAAAATTCATGAATCCATTCCCAACCAAACATTGGTCATGGAATCGGTCGATCTGATCCCACCTATTGTTCATCAGGTCTTTTCCATCGAGAGTGGATCTCATCCACCTTATATTCTTCTTGTTTCTTCAGATTCCTCAGACTTGGAGAAATATCCTCCCATCCCTATGACCTAAGAAGTCACTCTTCCTGATCCCATGCCTGTGGTGAAGGAGGATGCTCCTCTTGCTCTGGTAACACCAGGGGATGACCATATCAGTTCAATGGTACCCCCTCCAAGTAGTTTGGTCACTTCCTTCAATTGGAGTCAATTTTCTAGATACCGCCTTCCTTCTTATGTGCCTTTTGAGATCATGTTACATGCCTTCAATGTGGTCGTACCTAGCACAATTATAGATGAAGGCACGTTTGTTAGTGTTCTGTCTTCAACTACTTTGCAAGCTTTTGGTTCTCCGCCGCTTGTGCCTATTATGCAGAATCTGTTGGCATTTAATAGAGGAACCATTCAACTGTTAGGGATCCTTCCGAATCTGCCTATCATTTTGGGAGGGAAAACCACTTATATAGACATGATGGTGGTTCAAGGTCCCTTGGATTTCAATTTACCCTTGGGGCGCAACTATGCTTATGCCATGGGTGCACTTGTCTCCTCCCTCTTTTGTGTGATATTTTTTTCACACAAAGGTTAGATCATGACCATTGATCAGCTTTCGTTCTTTGGTCTTGAGGTGGTAGTTGGCCTGCCATCGTCTTTGCTGGATCTTTATCCATAGATTGTATTTTCCGCTCCATGGGTTAATTATGTGGCCACTTTTTCTTCACCCTCATCCAGTGATAGTGCCATCGCATACTGTCTACTGGGGGCATTCTATTGTGATTTCCAAGTTGTTGTTCTCCCATTAGATGTGAACCTCTTGGAAGCCATGACCTCTTATTCACCATGATGAAAGGTTGACAGAGCATAGTTCGTTTTCTTTTGTCAAGATCCTTAAAAAATGAAACAAGCTTTGATGGAGCATAGTTCGTTTTCTTGTGTCAAGCTCCTTAAAAAATGGAACAAGCTCTTATGAGGATAGTTCGTTTACTATGTCAATCTCGTTAAAAAATGAATTTGGTTATGAGGATAGTTCTTTTAACATGTCAACCTCGTTAAAACAATGAAACACGTTCTCATTCAATTAGAGTCCTTGATAATATCTTGTAAGATCCGAGTCGAGTCTTTCCCTTGATATCGTAATTAAACCTTCATTTCATCCACCTGTCTAGAAGTCTACTCTTGTGAATGCCCTCAAGCTTGGGGGGCATGTACCTTGAATTGAGTCATCATGTTGGAGGCATGCAAACTTATTTCAAGCATAGTTTATCTTTGTTTCAAGCTTGTGTAAAAATGAAACCAATTTCAAGCATAGTTTGTTTCAGTTTCAAGGTTGTGTAAAAATCAAAACAACTTCAAGAAGTGTTTCTTAATTGCAAGCTTGTGTAAAAATGAAACAATTCTTATTTTACCCCTCGTGATTGCCATTTTGTCATCCTATTTTGCTAGATGAACCTTGGTTTTCTCATTCCATCATCCCCATATGCTTGGCCGATCATACGCCTTCACTTGGTTGTTTTACCCATTCCTAAAGAACCATTGAAATGAGTGGTCATGTTAGCCAGCCTCTTGACCTTTACTTGTTCTAAGTATTTCCACCATCACCAGAACCAGTTGCTACCCTTAAAGTCACTCGTTCCTCGAGAGGGACTCAACTTTTAGCTCTTTTCTGACTCTTAAAAATTGAAAAGATTGGAGAGACTCTTGTTGTTTTGAACTCGTTAAAGGCTACAAAACATCATCTGCCCAGTATAATTTTACCCCATTTTCAAGCTGGGATGGATTATTTACGAAAAAGGAATACGTTAGCCCATCGTAACTAAGAGGTTCTCTTAGACATAGTTTTCTAACTTTTCGGATCTGTGAGAATATCTACGAAAAGGGACTGTTGGAGTTTTCTTTTATACCTATTTTCAAACTCTCTAAACATGAAAATATGTCGAGTTCTTCCTTTTTCAGACTCGTTAAACCCTAAATACATCAGAAATCGTCACCATGACATCACCGAGTTCCTCCTTCCTAGGGCTCGTAAAATGTACTAGGATGGATTTTTCTGAAGGAAAAACCTACATGAAAAGCATATGCTATCCCCTTCAAGCTTGTTTTTCGAAAATAATTGGGGTACTCGCCAGCAATGGTGGGGGAAAATGGAACCAGTTCTTAGTCGTGTTGGCAGTATGTCGCTCTTGAACATGACACTCATATGCATTCATGTCGGGTTGGGGACATCTCACTTCATCATTTTTTCCTCCATGGGTTTGGGTAATTTGTTTTGACCTCTCATCTACTCTTTGCCAAGTCATCATGACCTCAGATCCCTTGATGTCAAATACTTCCAAATCTGGAGTCATGTCGCTGATATGTTCAAGAGAAGTTTCCGTTTGTAGTTTTCAACCTCCCTCTGATCCTATGTTTAGTCTTGATTCACTATCATCATGTTTCTTTGTCTCATTTCGATGATGTGGGAAACATTATGGCCCTCCTTCGACTGGGTCACTTTCTGTTGACTTCAGCTCATTATCCAGGAAGTTGACATAGAGATTCCCTTTCGGTACCTTGGAGCTTGCATGCCTCAATGGCAAGTTATTCACATTCAACAACAGGTCCACATCATTGGCCTTCGATCGAGTGATTCTGCGGGTGTTCATTGCCAGATCACTATTCACATTACGTGGATTTTACTTGTTGTACCTTCAGAGCCATTTTAATTATTGGTGGTTTCTATCGTGTCTGTTAACAGCTTTCATCATTGGTTGGCAATAATGTGACTTTATTTCATGTTCGACTTCAGCTCACATATTCGGATGCTTGAATTTGTACTTGTTCAAGTCGAGATGGAGCGCAACAACCTGGTTTTTGTCTAATAAGATCGATGCTGCGAGATATTTTGGTTCATCATGATTGTATTCATGACTCTTTTGATTGGATGGCTTTGACCATACCTGAGTCTATTTGATGATCCTTAGTACTGGATGGTTACATCCATACCTTGGATCTCTGTTTTTATATACTCTATTATGGATGGCTGTGCCCATGCCAAATGTTCATGTATCAGAGATATCAATGGTATTTGTACTTGCAGGTCCTCCGACAGTGGTGTTTGGTTCAAATGTGTTCTCGTAAAGCATTCCACTCCTCCCTCTCTCTCGGACCTCATGCTTTACAGGGCATCTATTACACAGAATTTTGCCACCTTCCATGCAATCCCCTTCCCGCACATTATAGGACCATTTATGTGACTTACATGAAGTGTCAAGCCTTGCAAAAAGTGTCATTGCATCCCTTGCCATGAGGAGAAAATTTCCTCTATTGACATTTCCCTGAACAGACCATTAAAAACACATGATTTTGGGTTGGCGCTGGTAGGCTGCTATGACCTTGAGCTGAAAAAGGAAATTAGCACTGGGCCCCACTCCCATTGGCACTCTGTCCTAGTGAGCTACCCGCACCGAGCTGTTTTTGGAAATTTTTTTAAATATAGAAGCGAATTTTCCAAGCTAACTACTTCGTTAGTGAGTCAGCTTGGGTTGTTCAACTACATAACCATGAGCACCTTCCTTTGGATTCTTGTTTCCACCTTTTGGGGGAACCTCCAAAAGGATAAGGCCTCCCTTCCACCATTTGAGGGAGCTCAACCTCCTCTCCTTCTATTAATACACCTATCTCACATAGATGCAGCTATCTGAAGAGGAATTGCTGAAAATTTTGCTGAAATAGTCTAATACAGTTGGTGTGAGATAGAGTAGAGAGAGAGACCCTTGTGGAGAGAGAGATTATTCTTTTTCCTCTCCACATACATATTCCCCGATGAATGTTTGAGATGTGCTTCAAATAGACCCGCTGAAGGAGGCTGCGACGTCAAGGCTCTGGCTGTAATCTCTGGCTGTAATCTCTTTCTTTCTCTTAATATATGCATGACTGATGTTTGGATCCTGTCTTGCGTTGATGTCATTTATTTTACGCAATACATTTAATATTCCTTGAATGATTAGCTAGTTATGAATGTAATTATTATCATGTACGCTAATTTTTTCCTTTGATCTTTGTGAAAACATTGAAATACCATTGTTGAAGGATCGCGACGTGTTGGGACAAGGATCAAGAGACTGCCGCTCCAGCTACAACAATCGCGTTGGATCACAGGTAGGACAATATATCCCAACTTGTTTCATTCGTTAACTAGGAACCAATACATTTGCATGTTCTCTTGTTTCTAGACCCACCCTAGGGCTAAAGGGATCACCTCTGTCTGCAAAGGGGATTTACCTACACAACATTAACCTAAATACCCCTGATCTCATTCTAATTTCCGTTTTACCTCACAATTTCCATTCAATCACTTGGGAAAGTTGGAATAAATCATTGATGACTCTATGCCAACATATCAAGTAAAATATGTCAGTAGACACTTCAATTTGTGAACTGAACTTATTCAGTGTAGTCTCTGAGCCTAGGTGCTAATTTTGGAAATGTTTTTTTCATAAATTTCATCCTTTAACTATTACTATAAACATAGATGTACATATATGAATTCTATGCGGCTGCCACAAACACCAAATAAGCTTTAGAACAAGGTTTTGTTACCCACCCAAAGCATTTGTTAACACAATATCACTCCCATAGGAAAAAACATACCATAAATGCATATAAACTGTCCAAATTCTGGAAAAAAACACAATAAAATGGCCCAAATACTAGGAACAATCACAAGTCCAAAAGTGCCTTACAACAACAAGAATGAGATTTGGAGCCCCTACTCTACTTGGTCTCCTACACCAATGATTAACGAGTACCACATTTCTCTTTTAGGTTTTCCTCTTTCTACACTATGTTGTCAGGAATACATTTTCTATACTACACTGCATCGAGAAATTTGATCTCAGTGGAAACAAAATTTTTCTGAGAGGTAAAACTTGAGCTACGCTTGATTGGGCAGAATACACATAAATTTAATAATAAATGGTATATAATTGATATGAATCTGTGGATCATCTCCGCATCATACTCATTTCCATTCGCTCTATCCACATTAAACGAATTTCCAATTCCTTTCAAATTTCCCTATTTTTTTCTCATCTCGTGGACAAGGAGCAAGAGCAGAGGTTGAATCCTGCAATCCCAAAAGGAGCATAACCAGTAGAGGAAGGAGGAATCATGCCTACAGTGTTATGAAACCAACTCCAAAAATGGAACAAGTTAGAGATCAACGCCTTAGAAATCAGCCACTTCAAGGGGGAAACCTCCAATACATTACATAAATGAACAATTCTTGGATGATACAAATGACAAAACATACTTCTATATATAGGAGCCCATGCGGTCACAATATAATCCTAGCCGACCTAACAAAAATAATGTAAGGGCACAATAATAAAAATATTGGGGTTACAGGGGTACAACAATAACAGTAAGGGGGTTACACTAACAACAGTAACAATAAGGGAGTTACACTAACAACAATAATCGACTACACTAATAATATAAGGACCTAACATGCCCCTCTCCTTCAAAAAAGTATTGTCCTCAACACTTGAGTAGCTCAGGATGCTTCTGTATAAAATTCTCATCCTCCCATGTAGAATATTCAGTGGGTAATTTCTTCCACTTAATGAGATACTCTTAAATTGATCAATTTCGTAGTTGTCAAGTTCTTGTTTCCGTGACTGCTTCAGGTTCCAATATGATTTTTCCTTCCTCATCAAGTTCTAGCAATATTTTTTGGACTAGAATTTTGTCACCTATAACCTTATTTAAGCATGAAAAATGGAAAACTGGATGCACTCGTGAAGAAGAAGGAAGCTCCAGTTTGTATGCCATAGTACCAATATTTTGCAACACCTTGTAAGGACCATAATACTTTGGCAATAATTTCTTATCCTTCTTAGCTTGCTTGAGGGAAATTTATTTGTATGGTTGTAGCCTTAAACATACGCAGTCTCCTACATCAAAACTTCTCTTTCTGTGATGTTGATCTGCCTGTTGTTTCATTCGATTTTGTGCCAAATTTAGGTTATCCTTTAAGAGCTCGATGTGATCTTCCACTACTTGAACCTTAGAATTTTCTCTTAAAGATGATGTGATAGACGGTGGATGATATCCATAAAGTGCCATAAATGGGGTCATTTTTTCTATAGTATGGTAGGAAGTGTTATACCACCATTCAGCGAGAGGTAACCACTTGACCCATTTTGTTTTCTTATCAGAAACAAAACAACGAAGATATCCTTCCAAACATTTATTCACTATCTCATTTTGACCATCGGATTGAGGATGATAAGATGAGATATGAGCTAGTTGAGTACCCAAACAAGGAAATAATTCCATCCAAAAATTTCCTGTGAAAATGGGATCCTTGTCACTTACAATAATCTTTGGGTTTCCATGTAGCTTTTGAATTGTTTCCATAAATGTAGTAGCAACTATACCTTCTTTAAATGGATGAGATAATGCACAAAAGTCTACATACTTGGTAAGTCTATCAACTATCACCATGATGACACTCTTTCCTTCGGACTAAGGTAAACCTATGATAATATCCATTGAAATCTCCTCCCCACATTGACTTGGAATTGATAAAGGTTGTAGAAGACTCGGGGTCTTAATTGTCTCAACTTTATTTTGCTCGCAAACCAAATATTCTACCACGAAATTTTGAATATCAGATTTAAGGCCATCCCAAAAAAATTCTTTCTTCACCTTGTGGTAAGTTTTTAAAAATCCCAACTGTCCTCCTAAAGGAGAAGTGTGCAATTGCAATAGAATATTTTGTTTTAGTTGGGAAATCTTACAAATATATAAGCGATCTTCGTACCATAAGGAATCATTTTTCCAACTAAATGTATCAGATGTACTAGGATCTTGCTTCAAATTTTGAATGACTGTCCACACTTCTTCTTCCTTCTTCCATTCTTCCCTTGCTTCAGTTATCCAATCTGGTTGGATAATAGAAATGGAACAAAGCAATTCTTCGACCTCCTCATCCTTTCGTAAGAGTGCATCTGCAACAACATTTAACTTCCCTCTTTTGTAGATGAATTCAAAGTCATAACCCAAAATATTTGTGACCCTTTTTTGTTGCTCTTCTAGAGATAGTCTTTGCTTCGAAAAGTGTTTAAGGCTATCATGATCAATTCTTACCTTGAAGTGTCTTCCCATTAGGTAAGGTCACCGTTTCTTTAGTGCATGTAGTATTCATTAGGGGAATTTTGAGGTCTAAAATGGGTCTCCTACGAAAAATGTACCAAAAAATTAAACTTTATAAGAACCAATAGGATTCAAGATGATGATGTTAACCATTGGGGATGATTCACCATTTTTTATGTAAAAGGGTAAAAATATTAAAAAATAATAAAATAATAAAACTATTTTTTCAACTCGTATTTTCAACTTATCTCCCAAATTTTTTACTCAAATTTTAAGGAGGAGTACTTGTTGGATGCAAAATTCAATTCCTCATCCAAGGAATACCCATGTTGCATACTTTTAATGGACCCTACTACATGAAAAATGAGAAATACATAAAAAAACGTCATTACAATCATGTTTTTCATGTATTTTTCATTTTTCATGTAGCAGGACCCATCAAAAGTATGCAACATGGGTACTCCTTGGATGGGGAATTAAATTTTGCATCCAACGAGTACTCCTGCTCGAAATTTGAGTAAAAACTTTGGGAGATAAGTTGAAAATATGAGTTGAAAAAGTAGTTTTTTTCTTTTTTCCCTCTAAAATTGGATAATATCATCAAAGTTTCTTTTATTATTTCCACTATTATTTTATAATTTCCTTAGGTGACCCATTTTATACCTCAAAATTCCCCTAATGGCCAACATTTCCTTCTCATAAATAGCTTTCTGTAAATACTTTCCTTTAATAGGACGACTTTCAAAAGCAATGGGTCTTCCTTCTTTCATTAAAACAACACCAATTCCATTTCCTAAGGCATCACATTTCACAATAATGGTTTTTGTGAAGTTTGGCATAGCTAAGACCAGTGCTAGGCACATTGCCTCTTTAAGATGTTCAAAGGCCTTAGTTGTTTCAGGAGTCCATGAAAATGCATATTTCTTCAATAATGTTGTTAGAGGTGCTGCTCTTATCCCATAATTCTTAACAAACTTGCGATAATACCCTGTTAACCCCAAAAATCTCACAACTTCTTTATGGTTGTGGGGACTTTAAATTCCTTAATGGCTTTAATTTTTTTAGGGTCTACCTTAACACCCTTTCGAGATACAATATGACCATGATATTACGCCTCTTGTAATCCAAAGAAACATTTGGATTTTTTTGCATATAATTGTCTCCTCCAATAGTTTGAGCACCCTCTCAACATGTTGAACATGATCCTTCCAATACCTATTGTAGATTAGTATATCATCAAAAAATAATGGCACAAATTTTCTATGGAAGGGTTTGAAAATGGAATTCATCAACCCTTAGAATGTGGAAGGTGCATTGGTAAGGCCAAAAGGCATGACCAAGAATTCATAATGACCCTCATGATTTCGAAATGTTGTTTTCGAAATATCTTTATTCTTCATTTAATTTGATGATATCCTGAACAAATATCCAACTTGGTAAATAAATTGCTCCATGTAATTCATCCAATAATTCATCAATCACGGGAATGGAAAATTTATCTTTAATAGTGAGCTTATTGAGCTCCCTGTAATTAGGACACATGTGCCATGATCCATCCTTCTTGTGCGCCAATACTACTGGAGCAGAGAAAGAACTTTGACTAGGGTGAATTATACCAACCTCTAACATTTCTGCAATCATACATTCAATTTTTCTCTTTTGGACATAAGGATATTTGTAAGGCCTGATGTTCAGAGGGACACTTCCTGGAATGAAATTAATATCATGATCATTATCATGAATAGGTGGGAGTCCTTTGGGAGTTTCAAAGACATTGGAATGATTGTCGAAGACTTTTTGGAGATCTGGAGAAATAATTGATTTTGATGTTGGAACTTCTACTGTCAGCATAATTGTGAAATTACGCCTCATTGTTCTTTATTCAGAAGCTTTGTCATGACATTAGAGCTCATTATCTTTCCTGGCTACCCTGAGATACCTCTTAATTCGAATTCCTTTCCTTCTGAAAAAAAATTCAAGAAAAATTATTGAAAATTAAAAGCTATCATCCCCAAAGATTGTAACCATTGTACTCGTAGTACAACATCAACACCTCCCATTGGAATAGAAAGCATTGGAATATTCAATACATATTCCCCCATGTTTGGCTTGATATTATGGCATTTTCTAGAGAAATTTATAGTTCCTCCATTTGCAACCATCACTTGACATTCTGGTGCTAGGTATAGGAAACAATTCAATTCCTTGGCTACCTTACAATGAATACAATTATGGGTACTACCCGAATCAATCAACACTACCACCTTCTTCTTCTTTATATGTCCTTCTATCTTGAGAGTTTGAAAAGTGGTAGTTCCTACCAATGCATTACATGATATGGTCGAAATCATTTCTTCTTCTTCTAGTGCTGGTTCTTGGTGTGCATCCTCTTCTTTTGAAGCTTCTTGTTCATTTTCTTCCTCCTCTTCACAATCTACGTAAAATAATTTCTTCTTAGCACACTTATGACCCTTAGTGTATTTGATATCACAACTATAACAAAGCCCTTTTTCTCTTTTTTCTTCCAATTGTTTTGGTTTCAACCATGTAGGTTGTGGAAGTCTAGGAGTAGCAACACTTCCATCCTTGTAGATGTGAGTGGTAGGCTTCCTTGTTTCCATAATTTTATATTCAATTTTTCTTGCCAACCTGAATGCCTTCTCCAATAAATCAGGTTCCCAAATGTAAACCTCATGTTGGATGTTATCCTTTAAAGTCCCTATGAAGACATCAATCATGTGTTCCTATGGAATATTGGTTACCCTTATATTCAATTTTTGGAAGTACTCAATGTGCTCCACCACTGAAACCTTTTATTTGAGATTTATCAATTGGCTAATGAAGGTGTTGTTCTTTGTATCCTCATAATGCTCTATCATTTCCTCCATAAAAATTGGCCAAGTGACAATTTATTTACGAGAGCAAAGCCATCAATACCATACAAATGTATTTTGATCTAAATGTAAAGTTGCAATGTGTACCTTTTGTGTGTTTTGCACATTATTGATATCAAAATATTGCTCCATCTGTAGTATCCATGTTACGGGATCCTTTCCATCAAACTTCCTCATATCCATCTTTGGAATATGGTGGTTCTTGCATCCAACATTATAGTTTATGAAATAATGATTAACATTTATTTTGTTATCATCATCAATTTCCTCTACTATATTTTCGCCATTAGGAAACATTTCTTGTATCAACTTTGTCAAACCTTCCATGTCTGCTTTTAGATCATTCTTCATGTTTTCCATGTTTTCTTTCATTTTTTCATCGATCTTAGCTTCCATGTCATCTATCTTAGCTTCCATGCCGTCCATCTCAGCTTCCATGCCTTTCTTCAAACCATCCATCTTAGCTTCCATGATTTTCTTCAAAACTTCCATTTCATTTTTTGTTGATCTTTGCGAGAGTGAAATTTGTTGCACTTTCTCTTGTCATTTTGACATTTCATGTTGCAGTTCTTCGTCTTAATGAGTCATATTGGAGCCTTCTGAAGGCTTAATTGGTGTTGAATTCTTTTTAGGGGGAATTTTAGAACCCAATACTGATATATATTCTACAATATGCCCTTGGAATCAATTCAAACTGATTTTTCAAACATGAATTATGCAATTCGAAAAAAATACACTCCTTTTTCTTGATTTTGAGGAGCTCGATATTGAAATTGAATTATCTCTATTATTTCAAATATTCAATATATAAAATTTGGTCTTGTATTAGCCATATGAATCTTATTTTGAATGCCATAGGTCTGACCTAATTTGGATTCTTCAAGACAAAGCTATGCTCAATATCCCATAATGACTTAATTATGCACTAGTTCAGTAGAGCGAAATTGTACGGCGTGCCACAGGTCCTTGTCTCCTCCTTCGGCTCTGAAATTGACACACAAGAAACTACATTCCGTGACTTGTGGCAACTTTGTACAAAATTCCAAACTGACACTCAAAGAGAGAGTTATGATGATTTTCCCACGATCACCTCTTTGAGATGAAATTCGAGAGCCTGAAGAAAACCTAACTTCCACAGATCATATCTCCGAAAATATTGCAAACTAAGATCTGAAATTTTTAAGGGATATTCCTCAAGATTGTGGCTTCGATTTGTAAAATTTTCAGCTTCTTAACCTTCGTAGAAAGAAATTTATAGTGAAAATTCCACGATGACCTATTTTAGGTGAAATTCGGAAGCCTGAAAAATCCCTAACTTCCACAGATCATATCTCCGAAAATATTGCAAACCAAGATCTAAAATTTCTACATGACGTTCCTCTGAATTTGGGCTTCGTTCTATAAAAATTTAAGCTTCTAAACCTTCGTAGAAAAAACGTTATAGCGAGAAATCCACGATGACCTGTTTGGAGTATCAAAACCCTAGAATCCAAAGCTCTGATACCAAATGTTATGAAACCATCTCCAAAACTGGAAGAAAAGAGAGATCAACGCCTTATAAATTAGCCACTTTGAGGGGGAAACCTACAATACATTACATAAATGAAAAACTTTTGGATGATACAAATGAAAAAACCTACTTCTATCTATAGGGGTCCATGGGGTCGCAATATAATCCTAGCCAACCTAACAACAATAATGTAAGGGCACAATAATAATAATATTGGGGTTATAGGGGTACAACAATAATAATAAGGGGGTTACACTAACAACAATAAGGGACTACACTAGTAATATAGGGACCTAACATATGGAGATAATCACCTCACAGGTGGGGAAATGTTGCAATCAGACTGATATGGAGTTCTGGAAGTAGCTGTTCCTAGAGCATGATATCAACAAAGAAGGCATCCTCAAATATTTCACCACATAGGCATTTCCTTTTCTTAACCTAAATACCCTTGATCACATTCCAATTTCCGTTTCACCTCACAATTTCCCTTCAAGCTTGGGAAATTTGTTATAAATAATTGATGACTCTACTGCCAACATCTCAACTAAAATATGTCAGTAGACACTTGAATTTGTGAAATAAAATTATTTAGTGCAGTCTCTGAGCATAGGTGTTGATTTTGGAAATGTTGTTTTCATAAATTCCATCCTTTAACTATTACTATTAACATAGATGTACATATATGCATTTTACGGAGTCACCACAAAAAATAAATAATCTTCAGAACAATTTTGGTTACCCACCCAAAGCATCCATTAAACCAATATCACTCCCTTGGGAAAACACATACAATAAATGCATATAAACTATCCAAATCCCAGGAAAAAAACAAAATCAAGTGGACCAAAACCCAAGAACAAACACAAGTCCAAAAGCACCCACCAGCTGCAAGAAATTACATTTGTAGACCCTACTCTACTCACTCTCATATGCTAATGATTAATGAGTCCCACATTTCTCTTTTAGGTTTCCCTCTTTCTACACCATCTTGCCAAGAATAATCTTTCTATACTACACTGCATTGAGAAATTTAATCTCGGTGGAAACAAATTTTTTCTATGAGGTAAATTTTGAGCTAGGCTTGATTCAACCACATACACATACATATAAAAATAAAGGATATATAATAGATATAAATGTGTATATCATCTACGCATCGTCCTCATTTCCATATTTTCTCTCTACCTTAAACGAATTCCAATGTCCATAAAATTTCCCTTTTTCTCTCGTCTATTCGACAATGAGTAAGAGCAGAGGTTGAATCCCACAATCCCCAATAGAGCATAACCAACAGAGGAAGGAGGAATCATACCTCGGGAGATAATCTCCTTCGAGGTGGGGTAATGTGGAAATCATATTGGTATGGAGTTCTGGAAGAACCTCTGCCTGGAGCACAACATCAACAAAGAAGCCATCCTCAAATATTTTTCCACATAGGGAGGTGACAAGAAAGAAGTTTTATTTTATCAAGAAGATATTGAGAGCTAAATTACATGAGCTATTTCGATGGATTTTGAGCCTCTAGTTATCAATGTAATTCAAAATAGTGAACATAAAAACCTTTACAACCATGAAAGTATATTTGTTTCAAATATAGAAATAATTGGGCGAGTGGATATCATCTGAGGGAATAGGTTGAAGAATATATTTTGGAAATGATTCATAGAGAAGCAGATGGAAGTGACAATATTGAATGCTTTGTTTTGTGCCATTCAATAGCTGGAGGAACTGGTTTAGCAATGGGCTCATATATGTTGGAATATTTAAATGAGAAATACAACAAAAAGATAGTCTAGACATATAATGTTTTTCCAAATCAGATTAGGACTAGTGATGTTGTTGTACAACCTTACAATTTTCTTTTGACTCTCAAGAGACTGACCTTTAATTTTTGTTGTGTTTTGGTACTTGATAATACTGCTTTAGATAAAAATTTTGTGGATCACCTCCACATACCAAACCCATCATTTTCAAAAACAAGCTCCTTTGTGTCAACAGAAATGTCCTGCAACACAACAACACTTCGCTACCTAGGGTGTATGAACAATGATATGGTTGGCTTGGGTGCCTCTTTGATACCAACACCAAGATTCCCATTAATGTGCATTTATATTTGGTTTCCCATTAATGCGCCTTTGTATTGAATCTTTCCTGAAAAAAGGACATTCCCTAACGATATTGGTGTTGGATTATTGACCACAATGAAAAAAATACGCTGATTTGATCTCACAACGTCCTTGTTTCTCCATTGGGTTCGATGCAGTATCCTTAAATGGGATTGGATTTATCACTTTTGACGAGTTTAGAAAAGTATGTATCAAGAAACCCATATGAGAATTTATAGAGTTGGTAGTCACAACCCTATTTATTGTAAGAGCTTTAATTGCCTCTTACTTGAAGAAGCTAAGTTTCTTATCATACCTCAAGCTGACAAAGTTGGTTTGATTTTTTGGTCTAGTATGAGGATAGGTAGTATTAGTGGTCACATTTTTCTAGAGTTTTAATATATGAAGAAGATATTTTTTCTTGCCACACGGTGAGTGGTCTGCATTATTAGTGTGCATGTCTGCTAAAAGAATTTGTATCCACAAAATTCTTGACTACTACATCAATCTAGATACATCGTTGTTTAAAGAAACTTACTTTTCTTCAGGCAAGTTGAGTTTAAATAATTATCTAGAATTGGTATAACAACTTGATTATTGCAACTATGGTAACAATTCAAATTCATGTAACTTGAAGAAACTCAGTTTTCTTGTTATATTTTGAGCTGAGAAAGCGTCTTTGTATCAACAGCCTGATATGAGGATTGGTTGCATCCATGTGATATTCGCTATTCTTATATCTATTCTGGTAATAGGTGAGAAGATATTCTCATATCAGAACATGAATTAATGTTCATCATATTGTTTATGTCTCGTGGAAACTTGATTACCATGTTGAATTCAGTCGTGGTGATTGTAACTTGAAGGGAATGTACCCTCCTCTCTTCTCAAGAATATAATGAGTTTTAAATCACTCCTAGAAGTTGTCCTTTATGTAATATTTGTCATAAATAGATGAAGACAATGCCTAAAATTGAGTGCAAGTGTTGCTGATCTGTGTCAGACTTGCTTTGATGTCAGGCTTTTAATGCTTGATGGTTTTCAAAATAGGATGAGGCATTATTGAATACAGTTTCTGAAGAACCATATTCCTTGTAAGGAAAAATTTACACACCCTTCTTAATGGAAATGTTTATCCTTTTTACAAGAGTGATCTAATTTCTACATATTAGCAATACCAAAACTTTGTCATCAACTAAAATAATTGCATTTCTCTTCCTCAACTTCCATCATATCTGTGCAAGTTTGAAAATAATTAAGCACAATGAGTTTTGGCATAAGAATATGAGAAAGAACAAAATTTCTTGTTGGAAAATTTATTTTCACTATTATTAACACACCACATATTGACCTAGAAGTTGTTATTGGCCCAATATATTTTGAGATGGACTCTTGAAAACTTTTACCAGAGACATAAAAAACAAAGAGACACCAAATATCTTTGACATATATGCCATAAAATCCATCATGGTGTGGATGGAGATGAAAGTGAACAGCTGAAAATGTAAGGAACACCGAAATTGTACCATTACCTACATCTCAAATTGGTCCATCACTAAATATAACTACCATCAAAATTATCTTTATATAATTGTTCATATAGCAAAAAATAAAATATAGATAATGTAAAATACCTCTCCAAACACTGAATAGAGAGTTTTCATGACGTTGGATATTGTTTTTGTAAACACCATTATCTCTATCCGCAATCAAGTTGGAACTAAAGGGTAGCTCTAATGAGTATTTTTCATAGCCTGTTGTCCTTTGTCACCCTGAATTCAATATGTTCATGAAGCATGGGACCAAATATTAGAGTTGAGAAAATAATCATCTCATGAGTTAAGGCTTGAGGGCCCCTTTTAGAAGGATGGAAAAATTATTTAATACCACAAACTTGTTTTTTTTTGTTCAAAACACATGATAGCATAAATATTTTCCTTTTTTTTGTTATGTGTCTATGAAGATGAAAATTGAAAATATAAAGGGACCACTCTCCTGAAGCAGACACAAACTTTATTCTTTGTTGAAAATGCATGGATGTTAATCAATATAATATAATACATGAATACCTCCATGTTCTTTGATTGTCTAAGAAATATCAATTTAGGAACACCACCCATCCATCTTTCATTATTGGTGCCATAGATGGGATCCTCCTGGACATACACACGCTGCCCATCCCATTTATGCTTCAAATTTGAAAATGAGTGACAATATATTCATAGTCTTGGTTATGATTCTCTTCTTTACATGAGGGAGCGGGAGAACTTGACACATATCCAACCTCTAAATTATTAGAAAAATATTATGCCTTCATATTAGCAAATAACCCCATTATAAAATCAAAATACTTGAATGGGAATGTGGTTTACCGAACCTTTGTCTTCAAAATAAACTGAAGTCAGTGCTTAAACCTCTTCATATGAGTCTTTCCCATCCATTTCATTAAATATGATTTTCAACAGGGGTTGCAATAAGGTCATGTTGTATTATTTTCATCAACTTCATCCATCATATCAAGTTTCTTAGGCTTTAATTCTTGTTATATAGTGGGCTTTTAAAGTGCTTCATTTTTTGAGTGTGTGAAGGAATCCAAGATGTGAATGTTCCTATTCCTCTTCCTATCGGGATATACAACATCAATGCCTTCTAGGTGCATGTGAGTCTTCAAAGTCTTCATTACATGCAAATATTGTTGTTTGTGGCCATGCAAATGTAGAATCGGTTCGTATTCGAGTACATTTTCTAGATTTATTACTCCATACAAAATCTACTATGTGCATTCCACGTCTACTTTTACATCTAAATATAACTTATATTTTTTTCACTTCAGGTTTCTTCTTCTAAAAATTATACTCTTCTTTATGACTAGTCCAAGAACAGTAATTACACTTCATGTGTTTGTTGGTTTGAGGATTACCTCTTGAATCTTGGGAATTACTCTTGAAATTTGGTTCCCAAACATTATGGATTCCTCAACCACAAGAATTTTCTTCCTTCGAATGTTCTATCACATCCATGATATCTTCATCCTTATCTCACTTTTATTCTTCCTATAATTGCAGTCCTACAACTTCCCCAAATGAAGGCATTTCCACTCTGACTCCATAAAAACTACACAAGTTGGTATTTTTGAACCCTCCATCATGAAAATAACATATGGGTTCGCAATTTCTGGGTCCAAATCTATGTTTTTATCCCCCAACATTCCAAGAGTGGAATGAGTATTACTTAATTATAGTAATTTTCATTCAAATTAAAATTCCGAGATATCAAATCTTATTTTCCTTCACATATTTTGTTGCAAGGATTATCCATTGCACACCATAATCACCAAATTCACTTTGAACCAAGACTTTTGCAAACCAAGGTTGGAGGCAACCAATAATTTTATGCTTATCAATATCTGATTACAACTAAACCATAATTCATTTCTTGGTAAATCCAAATCCATAGAGATCCATTAATATATTTCTAGCCATGATTGCAATGAATAGAAACATATTGTAGGAGTGAAAAATGGTCAAAACAACATTATCCACTACAATAATTTCAAGTTATTTCCAAAATTATCCCAACTTGATCATAAATTTGGTCAATAATTATTTTTTCATCTCACTTTACACATTTCCAGCCATATAACCCTATATCCAATTCTATTTTTGTGGTGGTGTGGAGGGAGCTGGAACTTTCTTGTGCTTGTTGTAGACCAAACACAGAGGTTTGATAATTTGGGACATTATTGGTGCATTTAAATTGAAATATGATATATAATGATTGAAATTATCCAGTAAGGATTTCAAGATAACACCAACTCCAGCTAATTTTGCACAAAAAACTGGTTTTAAATGTAACACCAGCCCCTGTCCTAATTTGGGCACAAGCCACATCAAAATGAAAATTTTGCATACCTTTCAAGAATTACCTTCCTAGACCACTCCCTAGCCATCAATCCATCATTCAAAATAAATCCATTTGTTTCCTGAATCTTTAGGTCGAACACAAAGATAATGGTTATTAATTTTGAAAATTCTTATCACTGGTCAAGTCACCCAAAGTAGTGAGGCTATACTAATGTAGCAATTTTGAAAACAATTGTTAATTGTTTTTTTGAAAATAACTAATGGTCCAAAAAAATTTGTTCTAGGATAGGTTACAAATGAATCGAGGTGTGAATCATAGGTTCTAGTAATTTGTGAAAGAGAAGTTTGTCATCGAAGCGAATCTCTTATATTGAAGGAAGTCATCTCCAACCGAGTTATATTCTTGTGGTTGCTACAAATATGAGAGCTTGCCACCATGCAACATTAGCAAAAAAGGTCTTCCAAAAGTGTTTCATGAAATCCTTTCAATTAACACAGTTTTTCCCTCATTAATAGGATTTAAAATAACCACCTCTCCACAACACCATCATTTCAAACCGCTAAAAGGCATGTATCTGTTATCACCAAAGTGAGGCTAATTGGCCTACTCAATAGTCAATTCAATGTAAATATTTCAAACCGCTTAGGGTTGGAAGTTATCCCTTCGAACGAGAGAGCGCTCTCTAGAGAAAATATATGATATTGAATAAGTAAACATAAAAAGAATATGGCCAACTCTCGGATATGTTTTGGATTATTTTTTGCAGGCGAAAGATGTATGTTGACCACCATTGGGCATGGAGTTAGTATGAAACTTAATTACATAAAAACATCATTCATGGAAGTTGAGGCATATGGGTTCTTATAAAATAATTCTGACAACAAACTAGACACATAAAGGAAGTTGGAACATAATTATCTATGAATTACAAGTGATTATGTAAGAGCTATATGAGACAACATTAAAAATATGAAGGACAAAAATACATAAGAAAACACAAATAATCTCAAGTTTGAAGCAAAGTTTTCTACAATTGTATATTAACTGAGTAGTGAAAAGATTACAATAGTAGTATTGGTCATAACATCAATAAACCCCTCTCTAACTCCAAAACACCTCTATTTATAGAGTTAGAACTCATACAAATGGTTTTACACCTTGATAGCTTTGAATTCCTACCTTAGAGACCTATTTCAAACATGATTACATCACTTGGAGACTTCCTAGGGATATTTTCTATTTGGCAATGTTTGAATACAAAAATTACTCTTCCTTCATTAAATAGTTCGAAAAATCCCTTTAATAACCCTTATCAAATGCAACCAACTAATTTTACAAGTGTATTGGACTACTAATGTGTCATTATTTCAAGTGGATGTTGAGCTGGACCTCTTCCAAGTCGAGTTTTACAATTTTTACACAAATCTGGTTAGCGAAAATTCTAAAAAATAGGCCTCAAAGATGAGTGCATAATTTCCAAACCGTGATGTATTTGAAAAGATTGAGAGATTTTTTTGTAGATGGGTTTGTTATCAAAAAAAAATCCTTCATATTTCCAAAAAAAAAATTCATTCGGTCATAAATTGAACTTGAATTTGACTGCTAAAGCAGTCATGTTAAGAAATTTCGTAGCGCTTATTCCCTAGCGAACTCAAAAATCTAACTTTTGCATAACCTTTGACCTTTATAAATATTGGAGGGTCTTCATTAGGTAAAATAAGGTAAACACATGCTATAATTCACCTATGTCATGATATTTTTTTGAAATTTTAACGTGAAAACATTCTAGAACGAGTTCATAGTGAAAAATCAGCTTCAAGCCTAGAGCTTGCTGCGAACTTGCCTAACTTTTCCAGATTCTGCAATTTTTACTCTTTATCTCCATAAAACATGCTTTCAAATCTATAACTTATTTGATAGATTATCCTAAGACAAAATTGGTCAAAAAGTGTATCTTACCATATTTCAAGGGACAACAAGGTCATCCACTACAAGCATCTTCAAACCCTTTTTTCTTCAATTCTTCTTGCACCATCTCCGTTGGACCAAACTGACATGCTGAGGTATCAAAAACCATGATTAGGTGGAAAATTTTCATGCTAGATTTTAGGTCCTTATATTCTAAATTTGAATATGAGATGTGTATTTGTGTGGTGGCAAAAATGGTGTGTTGGCAACCATGTCATCCTTTTGCTAAGTGATCTTCATCAACAAGTGTCCTGATGGCACTGCTAAACTCTTTTGATGACTCATCTGCTCTCTGAAATACACGAAATGCTTCAAAAATACCAAAACTTCAGCTCGTTGTAAAAACAAATTTTTAAGGCAAGTTCATAGCGAATTTTGACTATTTTACATTGATTTCGCTACGAACTTGTGTAGAAGTTACAAATGTACATGAAATGGATAATTTCACTTATGCACAAGATATTTTTGGGAATTTTATTTTACATTGACATCTATCACCTTAATGATGACCTTTAATACCCCCACATATGTACATTTTTTGAAAACTAATGAGCTTCGTGACCTTATTTCACCCTAATGACCTAACCTAACTTACCTAACACCAACCTAAACAAAGCTAATTTTTATCAAGGATAACAGTATCAAAAGAAGGTAACAAATTCAATCTACCTTGTTTAATTAATTTTCCCACACTGATTGAAAGAAGTGTAACACATAGGCAATGCAAAAGCATCCCAAGCTCTTATGCCTCCAAGCTTTTCTCCATTTCCCTTATGCTTTTTTTAAAATAAATTTTGTTTTATAATGTCCCCTAATGCCCATTTGAGGATCATATTATATAAATATTTAATTACCATCTCCATTTCTAGATTTTTTTAGTTGATTTCTTCACTCAGTATTTAGTTTTTAGCTTCTTATTTTTTTTCCACTGTGCACCACTCTGATGGCTTCTCCTTATAACCCAATTGATCCCAGATAAGTAAGGCTCACCTAACATCTAACAATTTGGAAGCTCTTAAAATTTAAAGTATATTTATAGCGACAATTTCAATGAAATAGAAACATATTATAGGAGTGAAAAATGGTCAAAATAAGATTGTCCACTACAACACATTCAAGTTATTTCCAAGACTACCCCAACTTCATCATAATTTTGGTCAAAAATGATTTTTTCATATCACCTTCCACATCTCTAGCCATATAAACCTATATCCAATTTTTTTTTGTGGTGGTGGGGAGGGAGCTAAAAATTTCTTGTGCTTGTTGTAGACCAAGTACAAAGGCTTCATAATATGGGAAATTATTGGTCCATTCAAATTGCAATATGATATAGAATGGTTGAAATTCTCCAGGAAGGATTTAAATACAACACCAACTCTAGTCAATGTTGGGCTCAAACCTGGTTTTAAGAGTAACACCAACACCTACCATAATTTGGGTACAAGCCACATCAAAATGCATATTTTTCATACCCTACACAAATTACCTTCTTGGATCAATCCCCAGTAATCAATCCATCATTGAAACGAAATAAATTTGTTTCTTGAATATTTAGGTTTAGCACAAATATTATGGTTATCAACTCTCAAATTTCTTATGACTAGTCAAGTTACCCAAAGTAGTGATCCTACACTAATGCAACAATTTGGAAAACCCATTGTTAATTTTTTTACTAAAGAACTGAGGGTCCAACAAAAATTGTTCTAGGATAGGTTACAAATGAACCAAGGTATGAATCATTGGTTCTAGTAAGTTGTGAAATACAAGTTCACCATCCAATCAAATCTCTTATTTTTCAAAAAACTCATCTCCAACCAACTTAGATTTCTGTGACTGCTAGAAATATGAGAGCTTTCCAACACGTAACGTTAACAAAAATGGTCGTTCAAATTTATTTCATGAAATCCCTTCAATAACCACAATTGACAATGAATTAATAAGCTTTAAAATAACCAACCTCTCCACAACGCCATCACTTCCAACAAATGAAAGGTATGTAACAAAAGAAGGTTACAAAGTTAGGCTACCTTGTTTAATTACTTTTACAACATTGATTGAAACAAGTGGAACACATAGGCAATGCACAAGCATCCCAAGCTCTTATTCCTCTAAGCTTTGTTCCGTTTTCATATAAATAACCATTTTTCACCCCATGACCTCCCATTAGCAAGGTGTCGACCAATTGATCTAACCCTTGAGGCCTAATAACCAAGAGTTGTATTCTCATTTACGAAAGATTTTCATTAAATAATGTTGGGGTTAATTTTCTTTATAGTTAAAATTTGGCACTGTTCTTTGGTCTGTAGCTTACCTTGAATTCATTAAATGTAGAGGATGATGTTGTGGGGATTGAAACTTTGAATCCTAGCTTTGCATTTTTTCAAGGGAACAAGAGATGAATCTATTTAATGTTGGTTATTTATTTTTTCCACTTATTGATTATACCATCAACCATTGGAGGTGCACGATTCTGATTTGGTCATTAATACCACATCGAAGGTAAATTTTAATATCTATAAAAAATTCTACAAATATAATATGGGAGGAAAGAATAGTTGATGAAAGTGGCATATTGTTACAGGCAGTGTCTAATATCTTGGGCTTTAGGCTTGTGGAAGGTTGGTTAGTCAGGCATCCTCTTATAATTTGGGTCTCTAGGAGGCCAGGAGCTCAATAATAAGTTTTTGTTGAGTCAATTATAAATTCCAGTGGCTTATGAGGTTATTTGAGCTCGACAAAGAGTATTTCCTTGCTTCTGAGAAAACCACGATGGCCATAATTTTTTCCGGGCTATGCCAGCGAACTACTCTAATTTGGACACTCCCCTACTACGGAAAACTATTTTCTTACCTCGGGATTGTTGATGTTCACCACTATAGTGTACTAAAGAAACATTATACTAAAAAAAATATAAGATACAATCAATAAATTTTTATAGGATCTCCTTTAAGTTTTGCAATTGGTGTTTCATATACATTAGGACATACAAAATTGTTCAACACCTATATGACAAGCACATTCACGTGTCCTCAAATTTTTTAATAACCATATGGAAACACATGTTTTTTGGATGAGTATTATACTATGGCACATTAATTCCTTTATTGGATGGAAGAGAGGTTCGACTGATATGTTTTCATGACATGTTGGAAAGTTTTCTCCAATATCAATTTCCCGGTTTACCATTTAAATTGTTTTTCCACTATTTTATCTGTGTTTTTATTTAATCCATTTCTTAGTAATTTTTAGTAGTTTTTTTTATATAACATATATCCTTTGTAGGTGGCTATTTTATAATTTACAGTCAAGACAGAGTAACATTTTGATGTCCGTTTGAGTCTTTTTCATGTAGTCAATCCTTTGTAGATGTCTATTTTATAATTACATTCAAGATAAAGAATCATTTTTCTCATAATTTCAGTGACAAGGCATATTCGCTTTATATTTCCATATTAATACAATACTTTATATTTCCATGTTAATATGCTTTATATTTTCATATTACTACAATCTATAGTTCCATGTTCATACAATGTCAACCATTGGTATTTTTGGAGAATTGATTTTCTTCCTTTTCATAAAGGCACAGAGATTTGTTCATTTGTTCCATATTTTCAATTTATTTTTTACATCTCATGACATGTTTCTAGGAACATGCAGACTGATAGCTATAAAAAAAATTGGTTCGCCATGGCATGCTCTATGTACCAATGGGATAGACCTTTGGGTCTGGAATATTTAAGATGACACAAGTGAAATCCAACAATCCATATGGTTCTAGAAAATTTTCCTATATGTTTATAAAATACATATTAAAATTTTTTGTTTAAAATAAATATTTTTAATTTTAATTTTATATTTTAAATGTCGTATATTAAGTTCATGAAATAGATCCTTTATGTTTACAGTAAATTTTAACATAATAATAATGAATAACACTTAACAAAGTTTCTTGTGTACTTGGAAGGAATGATGGGAGTCAAAGTCTCGTTTGCTTGAACTTCAGTGGGATACACCTTTGGGTCTAGAATGTTTGAGATGGAACAAGTGAAAAGAGACTAGTAGTGGCTAATTCACATCATTTTGAAGAAGCCTACGAAGGTCAACATAATATTTTTCACATTCACAACTTCCCTCACATTTGTTGGTTCCTAAAGCTTGAGAAATTTCATAACAAAAATAGGAAAATTCAAGCAATAAAAATGCTCCACTCTCTTTTCAAATGTTGATATTAGAATGAAGTCTTATTAGAGTCACTGCTTGTTTATTTGTTTTGGTTAGAAAAGGGTTTTCTCTTTATTTTATGTGACTTTAAATTTATCATATTTAGCATGTTGAGAAATGGGAAAGATAATGTGTGACATTTATCTTGCAGAAATTGATGTTGAATTAAATGATACAGAGTTTAACCAGGATACAGTTATCTTTACTAAAGGAGAAGGAACATCTTAAATTTTTTCATAAGAATACACCATATACATAGTTTTTTTTTTTTCTAAATAAGATTGATCTATTAACAAAGGAGTAAAATTACATCATGACCGTAGTCAAAACTACTACCCTGGAGGAAGGCAAAATTATCATGAAAAACACATAAGGAGACTGCTAGGGAAACCAGTCTGAAGAAAAATGCCAAAACCCATGCAGGGGCGTAAGATGTGATCTTCCTGAAGATGCAGAGTTTGCTTGGAACCAAAAGAGTAAAAAAATAAGCCAAAATTCCACATAATAGTTTTCACAGTGACAAGCCCAATTGTATGGGTCGCAGGGAAAGAAAAAAACATCACAGTAAACAGACAAGTCATCTGGAGGTTCTTCAATAATACGACACCAACCTTAAGCAAGCAAATCCCCGGTAAGAGAATCTTCAAAAACTGAGGGACCTGGATCAGTAGGAGCCATCACAACATTAGGAACGCTACGAGCATGATCATCCGAAACCTGCATCGTCATGCCACCAGCCCGCAAGTGGATTTTCGAAGTCTGGTCAAAGTCCACACCAAGACCCGTCGAATGAGCGCTAGCCTCCCACAACTAGGCTTCCTCATGGAAGACCACTGTGAAGAGAGCAGTAATTCTTGGATGAAGCAGAGCACTGTTGAAGTTGAAGCGCACGGAGCCAGTGGTGGGGGGAGGCGAGGTAGCCAGAGGACGTGGAGCAAGGGAGCCCGAGCTATGGTGAGAATCAAGGAGACGCCCTCTCCCACTACGGGTATCGTGGTAGTGGCCAGCCAACAGTCCACTGGAAAGAAAAGGGGAGACAGAAGAAGGGCTAGATTGTGCGCTCGAAGGTCGACCCCTGGTGCTGCCTCTGCGACTCCGCATTTTGTGGCGCATACGAGGCATAGGGGAGCCAAAATGGGACCAGACAGCAACAATGGCAGGGAAATAACAAATCAAAATGAAGCCAGAGGCCCGAGCGAGGTGCCCAGGGTCCAAAGAAGGCGGATTCGCTGTAGGACTAGAGTGCAGCTCCAAAAGAACTTCCCCCTCTAGGCAGTGAGAGAAACCAGGACTGGTAGAGCCGACACAATACAAATTGAAAGCCAAAATGAGACCAAAGACCAGAAGGAAGCGGGCACGGTGCGACTAAGGCAACTCCACAAAAGGTCCATTTCCTTCCTGCCATTTATCCTTCCTGCTCACGCATCGAGAGTCTCCCATCATAACAGAGGCATTGATGAGAGCCAAAGTCTCCAACATACAGAAGCATGCGAAGGCAGCAATCAGCATAGTGGGCGTGAAATGAAAACCAGAACCCATTGAAACAACGCCGAGGAGATCTGCAAAACGTAAATGCCAAGATCCGCCTAACAATGGCTAAATATCCGCCATGTCCTGGGTGGGTAGGTGTCATCCCACCTCGCTGCACCCCTGTCACATCGATTTAATCTGCTGGCTATACACCCGCATCCGGGAACCATATACATAGTTTTAACATAAGTAATATATTGATTTTACTTTTGCAGATATGTCCTTTTTTCAACCCAAGATATCACAAGAAGAAAAATATTTATTTTGTAGAAATTGTTTGAGGACCTCATTGAGGTCGACTTTTTTGATGTCCTACTTGATTGATACCTTCTCATATGCCAGGAAGGCTTTAAATATGAATTAATATGCTCTTGAAATAAATGAGATTCAAATTTTATAGATATACAAAATAAAAACAAATGCCAATGCCTTTATTTGATTGTTTCTTAACTCTAATGTGGGTAGGTTACAGGAAATGTGATTGGAAATAGGATGGGCTGAAAAAGCAGAGCGTGTCTTGGATATGATTGATTTGATGTTACAGATCCTTTAGGCACCTGAGCCATCGACTATGGAAATGTTTCTAGTAGGGATTCCTATGGTTTTTAATGTTGTGAGTCTTTCACCTCTTGGTTATTATTCGCAAGAAAATGTGTTAGTATTACCAAAAAATACATCGGTGGACAAGTAAACAATTTTTTTATAATTGCAATGCCCATTACATGATATCCTCTCTTTGTTATTTGATTGTATTTTGAAAGTTTCTTTTTATTTTATTTTGTCTTTTAACTATGAAATTGAAAATACTTGGTATCATGTCAATTTAAAAAAAAACAAATCTTGAAGATGAAATCGTATTACACGATATTGATTGGAATCCTTATAGCTATTTTGTGTTAAAATATTTGCATGACTACTAGAAAATTTTACTTTCATGTTTTTATTTGAGCACTTTTCTTATATTCTTAACCAAGTTCATTCAATATAAAATGAAATGTTGTTGTGAATAAAATGAAAAATATTAATTGTTATCCCAGGTTATCTATAGCTTGAGAATTTTAGCATCTAACTTAGTTGACATGATTGTGCCTAAGATTTCCTACAAGTCTGAATGCTAAGTTATTAAGGTGTTATCTTCTATTGTGAAATTTTATTTTCTTTGTTTATACAGTTCATCTGGCCACATTATAGTGGCCACTATCGGCCAAATGAAGAACTTGTTCGAGTTTCTTGCTTGTTATATGAGAAGAAATGGCTTTGACATTGGTGATGCTGAGGTATATATCATATAAAATATTTATAGTTTACTATTTTAGTTTATATTCTAGTGTTAATTGTCTTTTATGTTTCACACTCTGCATTGTATCTCTTTTTGTTTTCGGAAAAATAAGTTATTGATGGTAAGAAGTAGGAATTGAAGAAATACGAGTAATAAAACTGGAGCGAAAAATGTAAAAAGAGAGTGAGAAGAGAATTGGTCTATTGATACCCTTAGAGCCAATATCACTGATGAAACATCATTTCGTGTGTAAATTGTAGTCCTACAAATATTAAGTTGGAAACTCATATTGTACGTTATCATTTCATATAATATAATTTATCAGGTTAAAATGACTTATAATTGCACTTGATATTGTTTAGTAGTGTAATTAACATATGCAACTTTACATTTACATATTAGATGAACATGCACACATTGTATACAATTTTTTAAAATTGGTTGCAAAACCATATTAATTAATTTATGTTGATTAATAATGAACACATAAAATCAATCTAAAACTACTAAATTGGTAGTTTATATTGAATAATGATGAACAAAAATAAAATGAATATATGACCAAATTACTCATTTATAATGATTATTAATAAAAGTAAATTAAATGAATATAAACTACTAAATTAGTTTTTTATATAATGAATATGAAAATACCAAAAAAGATAAACAACTACTGCAAATGATAAATTTGTGATTACAAATGACTACCAAATTTTGCATATATAGGACTAATAGTAGCTAATTTACAATGTCTTATAACATGACCAAATTTTTGTCATATTTCTTTGGTCATTAATTGGTTTCAAACGATAACTAAAATTTCAATATATATGATTGTTTGTAGCTAATTTATAGTATCTTAGAACACAACCAACATTTTGGTCATATTTCTTTGGTCATTAATTGGTTTTATCGGGTGATCATCTAGTAATAGATTTTTTTGTATATTTGGTCATTGATTGTGACAATTAACGACTAAATTAATGACTAAATATACTATTAGAAAAGAAAATTGAGACAACCAATTAATGACTAAGCTAAAAAAGACTAAAATATGGTCGCATTATAAGATACTGTAAATTAGCTACTACTGGTCACCGACTAAAAAATGGTCACTAATATGAAAATTTTAGTCATGTTTTTAGTAATTACGTAACCATTTTGTACTAATTTTGGTTGGTCTTTGCAGTCATTATTAAGAGTTTCTTCTACTTAGTGTTGTATGGGTAAATATTTGTGTTACTATGTGGCTTATATTGTTGTTCTATGCATGCCATTTATGTTGTTTATGTGTTGGTTATGAATAGTTTTTATGACATTGATGATGTATGGCTCTCCTCATCTTTTGATTTGTAAATGAATGAACATTGAATCTATGACCTAATAGATGATAATTCATCTAATGCGATGAGGAATCAATGTTTGTTAACAATTCCCAGATAAGTATGAGACGACTATGCTCATATATGTTGTTTAAACATGTAGATTACATATTTGCAACATGTTTGATGAAATTTCTGTCATGGCTAGTAGGGGTCCAATCAAGTCCTTGTTCAATTAATTTCATGTGTATCACTATTTCGTTGTTATATTACATTTCTGAAAGTGTCATGGAGTTCTGGGCAATGACATGAGCCCTAGGCCTGAAAATTTGACTTAGAAATCAGAGTCACGGGCAAAAAAATACCTAGGAAAGTCCCCAGTCACATGCATGCCCATGATGTGGGAGACTAGAGGGTTCCAGTTGCATTATTTCCCATGTCATGGGAACGATTGGGGTATTAATGCAACAAAATTTAGTTTGTCTCATGGGATAGTCACCTTGAAGGTTTGGATGGCTCCTAGGGGTTCTGTTGCAGGTGTAGAAGGTATTTGTTGTTGTGTTCCATCGATTCCACTTCCTTAATTGACACATAGGGAGTTAGTTCATATCATAGTAACTCTTCTTCACATGTTTAGCCTAGTTGGAAGATTACTTGATACTTAGGATTAGAAATTAATAAGAGGGGGGCTGAATTAGTAATTTAACATTCTTTACTTCTTCTTTTTTTAAATTTATTATTCAAATAATAGTTCATGTTCATGTTCTGTTGAATTCATTTTGCAAGTGTCATGAAGCGAAATTTTCAAATTACTTATCAAGAGTTCAACATCATTCACATTGCATTCATAATCAATAGGGCAAGACAAGAGATATGAGTGGAAACCCCAAGGGGAGAAAACCACAAATATTATGCTAAAAGTGATGTGAAGGAAATATGCTACTCCTCATTACATTATTTTTTTGTAGGATACAACCTACAAGATGCTACTACCTCCATGGAAGCTCCAACTCCCACAAATTTCCTGTAGGCCACAACACACAGGAGACTCCTACCTCAATAGGGAACAACATGTTCCTTTTCAAACTGCAACATATAAGAGAACAACAATTTCTCAATAAAAACATCAAGTTTTAGATGTTATTTACCTCATAGGCCATTCTTCTCTCAACTCCATTCCTGAATCCTTTCTCCTCTTACATTTTCTCTTTCTCTTTTTCTGTTGCCCATCAATTGTCCTTATTCAAAACCATTCTCACTTCTCCCCAAAAACAAACCCTTTCTACATCATGTCGTGCATTTTGTAAGAAAGCCTTTTGGGTTCTTTGTATTCCTTGCGGAATATGAAGTGAAGCATTGTCTCTTTGGCTTCAAAGAAGTTTTGAAAATATTTTTAACATAAAAAGATATTGTAACAAATGAATCAGAAATGATGATAAGTGACAAATCAGACTTGTATTGTCTACATTTTTTGTTTAATGAAATATATGTATTTCAACCTTGTCTTAATATATTATGTCCTTATTGACAACATTTAGCCTTCATATTGATTAGCATAGCCTTTGCACTTCACATCATTTTCAGCCTTTTGTAAAATTTCATTCAACATTCATTAACATTATTTACATCAATGCCAATATTTCAAAAAATCTCCCCCTTTGGAATTGATGGCAACACATTTTTCCTCCCCCTTTAATTTTGAGAAGTGTATTCGTTCTTCTGATTTACTCCCCATTTGGCATCAATGGAGAGGGGTTTACAAAATTTTGTAGAAAAAAGAAAATCCTGAGTGTGATATCATAATTGCATTATTGTTTTATAACCTGCAATACCTTGGTATGCATAAACACTATTCACATTGTCACTGATTTAATGATACCAATCTTCATATGGTTTGATGGCGTTGCTCTACATTGAATGAAGGCTAATTTAAGATGAATACTGTTATATATGACATAGAAACATTGCTTCAAAATGTATTAATATTAGAGGAGCATTATAGAATAGTGTTATGAGAACACTTGCCAAAATATTGTTGATAGAACACTTTGCAAGAAAAAAACATGGTAAATATGAGAGATGGAATGTATTCATGACCAAACTGCTTGACTAAAATCCAATGTTTAAAGTTTTTTTGATTTTTTAACCCCTACAGTTTATGGTATTCATCTGCAATATGCATCATGTTGCATATACACACCTTCAACAAGCCAAAAATCCAGAATAATTTGAGGAAAAAAATTCTGACTGTAATATGTATCCCTAATTTTGAAGACAACTCAAATCTCACTTAGAAATATTCTATAACACTAATAAAACCATCCACATATATATCATTTTATTTCTCATAACAAGAAAATATCGTCTTTCAATAAAAATAATATGCCAAAATGATTATTTGTGTGTGATATGCGAAGATAGCATCAACTTTTCTGAAACACTGCCATATTATCAATGGTAATATGTCAAGATAATTATTTTTGCATGGAATGAGTATAAAAGTTGGAGTTGCATAGAAATTCTCTGGTATAGAGAGGCACGCAGTCTTCGAGGTGTTGTTGCATAGATTTTTTAGTTTTAAGCATAACCAAGCGAAGGATTTCCATCCCATTTGAGAATTTGACACTGCACATAACTCGCACACTGCTCCAATCAGCTTTCATTTAATGATACAATTGTTTTATCTGATCCTCTCTGCTTTTAGAAAAGAAAAAAAAAATAGAAATTAACCAAATAAATTATAAATATGGTGCTGAACTATTAGCAACCACCCCATGTGAGGACCCATCTCCCAAAAAGGATGGTTTCTACGTTGTTGTTTTCATGTGTTCCTGTGATGGTCGCTAGAGAGGGTGGAAGAACAAAGCATTTTATCATGGCTTGGGCATCATATGTTGTAATAATAATAAAAATCAGAGAATTCATCTCCAATGTTATAGTATTACTTCGGCGGCATACATTGTAATAATAATAATAATCAAAGAATTAATCTCCAACATTATGGTATTAGAGCATGATATAATTAATTGTTTTGGTTTGGGCGGCATATGCTGTAATAATAATAAAAATCATAGCATTCATCTCTCATGCTGAGAAAACTATTTATGATGGTGTCAAACTCATGCAATATCCTTTTCAACGTTCGATGGGAAGCAATGATATAAAAATTTATAACATTTTTATGAGTGATAGATCCATGACAGAAGCCAACTAATGGCAGTGTGAAATATAGTGGCACCATATTTGAGAAGGTGGTATTTATATTTTCGAAGGGAGATCTTTCGATGTGCACCAAGGATTGTCAAGACAACCCAAGTTTATCCAATGTTCCATATGTGTAGAC
Source organism: Pinus albicaulis (assembly GCA_034641835.2). Taxonomy (NCBI): domain Eukaryota; kingdom Viridiplantae; phylum Streptophyta; class Pinopsida; order Pinales; family Pinaceae; genus Pinus; species Pinus albicaulis. The sequence goes on along the minus strand of CM076584.1, from coordinate 1,700,842,294 downwards.
TCTACCATTGAATTGTTGCATTGTCGTTGTGCCATCCAGTGTCATCTAAATCCTGGAGGAATATCTACAGAGTATAATGTGAATGTGAAACCTGTATGTGACAGAGGCTTTATCAAGGTCTAGTGGGGTATAATTATTTCTTTCAACTCGAAATGAACTGATCACAGTCCAATCAGTTGTGAATACCATTCCTCTCATAAGTATCCTTATTTTCCATCTCATCATCACAAAACCACCTTGAGAGATATAAATCATCGCAGTGCCACTTCCTCTTGAATGTTTCACAAAATCTTCCTCTTTCCTTGTCGGCCTTCTCCCGAGTCGAATATTCCTTAGAATCCCTCTCATAATTGGAGGTGCTACAGTTTTCAGTGTTCTCTACGCATATTTCCGCCTTCCTTATAATCCCTCACATATTGCAATCTTATCTATGACGGGAAATGGGGATCATTACCAATTGATATTTAAAATTGCCAATAACATTTCCATATTTGGCATTGATTCTAATGCATCTATAAAAAACTCCACTGATGAATGTCTGGAATGTTCAGATGGTCTAGATTTACATAATAATCTCTCTACAATACATTGACCTCTAGGAATTTTTAATACTTTCCAAATAACTATGGCACTGGAGGATCTGGAGAGGTGATAGGATGTCATTAATCATTCCTATTCTACCATCATATAATCATAATGCCTGACTATTACATGCAGAATATATGTTTTCTCATAGCTCTGACCTGGTAGGTCTGGTGGTGCCAGAATTTATGACACCAATTTCCTACATTATTTCCTTCTATACGCTTTCCCCAGGTTTTGAATATAGTGTTTACAGTGAATTCTTTAAATTTATATGAAACTTGTCTTTCCATGTATCTCCATGTGAGTGCATTTTTTCCATGTATCTCCTTGTTAGTGCATTGTATCTCAAAGGATTACAAATTTGAAGGCCAAACCATTCTTGTTTGCCTGAGCACCATGCTATGTCTCTCACTTCTGTCAAGCCGCATTCATATCTTGCCCAAGGGGAAGATGTCGAGATGGGCGTGAGCCATCGATACATTTATCTCAATCTATTTTTTGGGTAGAGATGATCCATAGACTCCGTCTTACTAATTTCGGGTTCTACAGATTTCATAAATATTGGCTTGGCCTAGTTTCAAAGGGCATTGTTTCAAAGGGCATTGTGGGCACCACTCTTATGAGTGATGGAGCTTCCTTTACTGTTATTTTGACCAATGCTTCTTTTAAATCTTGAACCCATTTTCATTTAGTTGCAGAGAAGATGAATTTTTTTTATTTTTAATATATTTTGCAGAGAATTACCTGATCTTTGCATCAGTAGCTTCATATCTATCCATTGTTTTTTTCTTGTTGTATAGTATATAATTAATTAACTCGATAGTTTAATCTTCCCTGTGAATGAATTTGTTCTTCTTTAACCTTAATCATATAGTATAAATGTTACCCAAGTATATATTGACATGACAGTGAAGCTGAAGGATTTGGGGAAATCTTAGTGATGCACTGGAACATAGTCCATTAACTTATTCACATTGCATTTCCTTGATTTTATTTGGTAGTAATTGTTCTAATTATCACATGAGTGATCCTTTGCGGCAGTTTCATTTGATCATTTGATGGGTTAAAATCCTTCATATTTCAACTAATGAAGTTCAGATGTCAATCTCATGCTCCTTCATGATGAAGACTTCATGAAAAACTCGTCACATAAATGAATACTAGCTCCTTTTGGCTTCGTGGTGGCATACATTGTTGAAGATTTCTCAAAACATGTATGTAGGATTGAAACTTAACCACTTGATGTATTCTTGATGAAAAGAGCCAATTTACTTCCATAGTGGCCTCTTTACTTCTAGTTTCAGATATATTTGAGTGGTGTTGGGTATACAACCAAAGTCCCACATTGACTAGAAGTGGGGAGGATCATGGGTATATAAGGATGGACAAATATCTCCATTGGTATGAGGCCTTTTGGGGTAAAGCCCATAAGCAAAGCCATGAGGGCTTAGGCCCAAAGTGGACAATATCATACCATTGCGGAGATATGTGGTGTCCAGAATCCTTACAAGTGGTATCAGAGCCATGCCCCGAAGTTAGCGAAGTGGATGAATCCTCGAATGCCGAACGAAGGTGGTGGGCCCCGGTAATATCACGATGGGATCCATGGATGAGCTCGGTTAGACAGGCGGTATGCTCCAGGATTCTTCATGGACGTGTCCTGGTCCCAACACGGTGAAGAGGAGTTGACCTGGGATAGAGCAAGCTCTCGAGGCAGGTGGTGCTCCATGTAAGGCGTGTGCTTCCAACGCATTAGAGCGGAGAATCCTGGTTGGTAGAGAGTGGACGGATGGATAGTCGTTTGAGGGGAGGCTCGATGGTCCTTTGCTCGAGGGGAGGATTGTTGGGTATACGACCAAAGTCCCACATTGACTAGAAGTGGGGAGGATCATGGGTATATAAGGATGGACAAATATCTCCATTGGTATGAGGCCTTTTGGGGTAAAGCCCATAAGCAAAGCCATGAGGGCTTAGGCCCAAAGTGGACAATATCATACCATTGTGGAGATATGTGGTGTCCAGAATCCTTACAAGTGGAGGATAATTTTCTTCTCCTCTTGATGAAAGTATTTTTCTTTTTATTTCACGAAAATGTATTAGAATGGATCTATGGTTTTCATAGATAAATTATCATTTATTTCATGAATGTGGATTAATGAATTCCATGTATACAATCTGAGAATGAATAATTTTGAGATAATTTTAATGATGCTAACATGGTTTTGTCAACTTTTTTTTACATGCATATATACTAGATATGTACATCAAAGAAAACTTGCATTAAAGATGAATGCACTTGATAGATCTTGCTTTCGTTTATGACAAAGAGGGTTTGATATCATACACTTATGATGTATTTGATCTTGTTTCTTCTTAGCTGCTTCAAATTCATGAAAATTTTATATGATAGTATTTTTCTCTTCTTTACTTCTTTATGTTCCTGTAGTCTCCTCCTTAGCTGGTGCACTCAACTCCAAGTTTTGGGATTCTCCCTTCAAGGTCATATTAATGAGAATCATCTGTAGACACTATCCCAAGATTGTTTCTCAGATATTCAAATGGTTCTCTAGCACGAGGTTTTGTGAATATGTCGGTTATCTATTCCTTTGTGGGGATGTATTCCATCTTCACTATCTTCTCAGCTACTTATTATTTCAGAAAGTGGTATTTTATAGGGATTTTCTTAGTATTCGAATGAAGCATAGTATTTTTCGACATGCTTATGCACTTGTATTGTTGCACTTGATAGGAATAGGCTCACTAAAGTTTATTTTCATGTATGGAAGAGTTTGTTTCATCCACATCACCTGTGTACAACAAGCTACAACTACTTTGTATTCAAATTCAATCATGGGTAGAGAAACTGATGTTTGTTTCTTGCTTAGCCATGCCACCAAACTCTCTCCTAGGTAAAACACATCAACACTTGTACTTTTTCTGTCATCCATGCAGCTGGCCCAATCCACATATGTATATTTTGTTAGTGTAAAGTATTTACCTCTTGAATACCATAGTCCATAATTTGTAGTTCCTTTCAAGTACCTGAGTATCCTCTTGGTTGCTAACAAGTGACCTTGATTGGGTGTTGATTGATATCTTGCCACTAATCCGACTGCCATCATTATATCTAGTCTAGAAGTTGTTAAATATAACAAAATTCCTATCGTAGACCTTTAAAGTTCTTGACATACATCTGGCGATTCATCATATGCACATAGCTTGCATCAAATAGTCATGGTGGTTGAGAAAGGTTTACATTCTTCCATTTGAAATATATTTAACATATCTCTTAGGTATTTTTCTTGTGAAATTAATATGCCTTTGACCTTCTGTAGGATTTGAAGCCCTAAGTAGAAAGTAAGTTCTCCAATAATTGACATCTCAAACTCCTAATTCATCTCTTCAAAAAATCCTTTTACCTAGACTACCATGCTCATGGTGCTTATTTAAGAGCATATAGAGCTTTCCTTAACCTCCAAACATAGTTAATTTTATTTGATAATGAAAAACCTTTAGGCTCTCCCATGTAAAATTCCTCCTCTAGGTCATCATTTAGGAAGGAAGACTTCATATGCATTTTATACACCTTGAAATCATTGTAGCATGTGAAGGAAAAAAGCATCCTAATTTCTTCCATTCTTGTGACCGGTGCAAAAGTTTCTTCATAACAATACCTTTTACTTGTGAGAACCCCTTACATTCTAGTCTGGCTTTGTTTCTAATCAGTTGACCCTGTTCATTCATATTGTTCTTGAATACCCATTTTGTGCCAATGACATTCTTTGCAAGAGGTCTTGGTGTTAGATCCCAAGTCTTGTTTTTCTCAATTTGGTCTAACTCTTCGTTCATAGCATTGATAGAATTTTTGTCTTTACTTGCCTCATAATTTTTTTTTGGTTCTATTTTTTACAACATAGGTAAGTGAACTTCCTCAGACTTTTATACTAGTTGTATTCTTGTTTGAACTGCTTCACTTTTGTCTCCAATATTTTTTTTTCAGGATGATTCTTTTGAGTGTGTCTCGAGGGTCCTTTGAGTGCATATTTGTATCTTCTGATACTTCATCCTGCTCTTCACTATCTTGGTTGTCATAATGATGATGATCTGGAGGGTTAATAAAGCCCATTCTTTTGGTTTTATCTTGTATTTTTTCATTCAATATTACATTGATTCAATCCACAATATTATGTAGCCTCTTATTATAGCACCTATATCCCTTACCTTTTTATGAATATCCTAAAATTATTCCTTCATCAAATATAGCATCATACTTCCCTATTTTTTCATCATTATTTTTTATAAATAATTTACTACCAAAAACTCTAAAATGTTTGATTAATGTTGGTTTCTCGTGCCATAGCTCATATGGTGTCTTATCAAAATTTGTTCTGAGATGTGCCTTGTTGAGGATATGTACTACTGTATGCACTACTTCTTCCCAATAGGTTTGAGAGATGTTTCTTTCTTGCATCATAGCTCTGGCTATTTTTTGAAAAGACCTATTTTGCCTCTCTGCAACTCCATTCTGTCGTGGTGTATCTGTAACAATATACTTTTGTTTTATCCAAAATTCATTACACAGGTCTACAAACTCATTTGATGTAAATTCACCTCCTCTTTCTGATCTGATGCACTTTATTTTACACCATGTTTGGTTTTCTGTCAATGGCTTGAAATTTTTGAATTTTTGGAATGCTTCTCACTTTTATCTGAGAAATTTCATCCATTTCAATCAAGAATAGTCATCAATTATTGACAAGAAATATTTTTCTCCTCCTGGTGCATCTATTCTCAAAGGCCCACATAGATCCATGTGAGCTAGTTGTAGAGGCTTACTACTTGATAGCTTTTCTTTGAATTTGAATGATGTTCGAGTTTTTTTACGCATTTGGAAAGACTAGCATATAGTGTTGTGATGCTTCTTTATTGTTGGTAGATCTCTAACTTCTTTCTTCTTGCTTAGTTTGATGATGTGATTAAAATTGAGATGTCCCAACCTCTTATGACATAGCCAAGATTCATCAAGTTTTCTAATGTAGCGTTTGTCATTATCATCTTTCATGATATATAAATTACTCTCTGTTCAAACCCCTTTAACCTGAGTTTTTCGTATAGTGATTGACCTGACTACATAATCTTGAGATCTAAAGAGAAATTCACAATATTTGTTGCACATTTGACTTAAACTTAGCAGATTGTGTTTTAGATCATCTACAAACAATACATATTGAGCCTTTATTTTTCCATTACTTAAACTAATTGTTCCTTTTCCTTTAATTTTCCTTACTTTATCATTTTCGAATGTGACATTTCCATATTTGTTTTCATCCAATGATACAAACTTTCTTATGTCTCCGGTCATATGTCAGAGAAACCACTATCCACATACCATTGATTGTTTTGATCTTGAGCATATAGAAATAAATCACACTTATTAATTATCTCTTCTTCCTTATTCTTTCCCCATTGCATGCTTCTATTTGTTATATGATTATTCTGAGATGAAGGTTTATTTTCCTAAAGATGAAATTCATATGACTTGTGTCCAATATTGTGACAATAAAAGAATTCGATAATATTACGTACATGAGCATATATAGATGTGAATCCATTATTATTCTTAATTCCTTTTGAATTTCCAAAATAAAATCTTTTGACATAAGCTCTACAGTCTATGGAATTATGTCCAATTGTTTTACAGCAATAGTAGTACCCATAGAAGAAATAACTGTACCTAGTAGAGAGTGATGTTTGGGGATATAACCATCTATATTCTTGAATTTTTTTCTTTTGAATCAGTATGGCCTATGCTCATTTGTTGTTTGGTTGTTCACTCCTTTTATCTCCTGTATATTTCCAGTAGTGTTTCTTTGCAACTGTTCATTTTATGTTGAAGTGTTGCCCATATTTTTGTTCTCATATTGATGAGAGTTATCATTGTCTCCCATGAAAATTTTTACAAAAGTGATTTCCCTATTATCCTCTACCTTAGACTCACTGGATTCTCCTTCATAGCCTAACCCAGTCTTTACAAGTGGAGATCTTTGAGCATTTAATATCTTGTCCAATTGTTCAAAACCTTTTATCTGTTGAATGTTCATAGTTAATTCAATTGGAGTCTTTTCTAATTTCTTTCTCAGATTTACCACCTCTTCTTCCAATATTTCATACTCCTCATTTTTCCATTTTATTTTTTGCATTAGAATATCTTCCACCTTATTTGCTACTTCAAGTTCAACTTTCAACGTAATTATTTCTTTTGAATTTGATTCTTATTTTACACATTTCAGAAGAATCTCTTTTTGTTTTCTATTCCTGATTTTTGGCCTTTCTAATTTATCTAGGGAACTAATAAAATCCCCCTCAAGATCTACCTCACCTTCTTCTTCATATTCCAGGAAATATTTTTCAAGCTCCTATAAGGCCATCAAAATGAATTCAGGCGTTCCATATTCACTAGAGGATTCATAGGAGCTTTTAGATGCACTATTATATTGTTGGGCATAAAATGCTTTTCTATTAAACCTTTTCTCTTTCTAAATTTTATTGGATTCACTCTTCTCTTTCCCTTTTGGTTGATTTTATGCTTTCTTATACAAACATTTTTATGCATAATGTCCCAATCTTCCACCATTAAAGAACTTAAATAGAATTTTCCCTTTGTACTTGCATGTGGCTTTCTTTAATCTTATGAAAAATTTTGCTTCTTCTTCATCAGAACTTGAGCATGAACATTCATTTTCTTTTATGCATTTGTCTACCTTGAAGGTTGAATCCCTAATGTGTTACTTCCCTTTCGGAATTTTCATCTCATATGTTGTCAAGGACCCAAGTAATTGGTCTCTGCTCAATTTTTCGAACTCTGTTGTTTCTTATATGGCTGAAACCTTGGGATTAAATTTAGATGTAACGATCTCAATATTTTCTGAACTAATACACTTTCTTTGATTATTTCCCCTAGACCTATCATGATATTCACAAATTAAAAAAATCTTAAGAATAACTTAACCATATCTTCCTCTTCATTCATTTTTAAGGTTTCAAATTGTGTTCTATATACTTGTAATTTGGCCATATTCGCCCTTTTATCTCCCTTGTGAATATTTTCTAATTTATCCTAGCTTTATTTAGGTCACTGAAAGTGCATTAATTTGATAAATTCTGACTCACATAAACCACTCAAAATCACATTCATAGCTTTTTCATTTGTTATGAAATCTAGTTTGGCATCTCTATCACTAGTCCCTTCTATTGGTTTTGCATATCGTACCATCACCGCAGCGAAAACCTCTATTCCAAGAGACATTAAGTATGTATTCATTAAGACTTTCTAGAAAGAATAGTTTGTACTAGTAAAGAATGGGGCTTTATTTGTTGAGCATCCTTCTAGAGTAGCCATTTTGGTGACTTAGGACCTCCTTCTAGTTGTTATACTGTAACTGAAGGAAATTTATCTGATACCAACTGATACTTAGGATTAGAAATTACTCAGGGGGAGGGGGAGGAGGTGAATCCGTAATTTAACATTCTTTAATTTGCTTGTTTTTACTTTATTATTAAACTAATAGTTCATGTTCATGTTCTGTTGAATTCATTTTGTAGGTGTCATGAACATAAATTTTCAAATTACTTATCAAGAGTTCAACATCATTCACATAGCATTCATAATGAGCACAACAATACACAAGATATGAGTGGAAACCGCGAAGGGGAGAAACCACGAATATTAGGTTGAAAGTGATGTCAAGGAAAGTCGATACTCATTAAATCAAATTTTTGTAGGCTATAACCTACAAGAAGATACTACCTCCAAGGAAGCTCCAACTCCCACAACTTTTCTATAGGCTACAACCCACAGGAGTCTCCTACCTCAATAGGGAACAACATGTTCCTCTTCGAACTGCAACATATAATAGAACATAAATTTCTCAATCAGAAGATGATGTTTCATATGTTAGTTACCTCATAGACCATTCTGTTGTCAACTCCATTGTTAAATTGTTTCTCCTCTTCCATTTTCTCTTCTTCATTTGTTGTTTCCCATCAAATGTACTTATTCAAAACCTTTCTCACTTCTCTCCAAAAACCAATCCTTTTTGCTTCATATTGTGCATTTTGTAAGCAAGCCTTTTTGGTTGTTTGTATCCCTGCGGAATATGAAGCGAAGCATTGTATCTTGGGCTTCCAAGAACTGTTCACTTTCTATATTTTATTTTTTTTCAAGTATTTCTAATAGAAAAAGATATTGTGACATCTCAATCAGAAATGATAACACGTGACAAATCAGACTTGCATTGTATACATTTTTTGTTTAATGAAATATATGGATTTGAACCTTGTCTTAATATATTATGTCATTCTTGACAACATTTAGCCTTCATATTGATAAGCATAGCCTTTTCACTTCACATCACTTTCAACCTTTTGTAAGATATCATTCAACATAAATTAACATTATTTACGTCAATGGCAGTATTTCCAACATTACTTGGGTAGATGTGGGAGGATGGTGTTACAATTTGGCTAGTTGTGGTGGTTTCCCTAGTGGGATTTCCTCTCTAGAGGTTTTTTTCTTCAAGGCTCGTACAGTGTGGGAGTTTGGTGAGGACATAAAATCTGTAGTTGTGTTTCTAGAACTAGGTAGACTATTCAAACTTTTTTGGAGTGCATGGGGACACTTGGGTCTGTTGGAGTGGGTCGCATGTTCTACCTTTGGTGGGTTTTATTCACAAACACAATATGGTCTCCTTGGTTATGTTTTTCCAACAAGGTCAAGCTCAAAGGGGAGCGGAACTTCGTGGGTATCCTATGGGAATTTGTGAGCAAGCATAAGTTGGTGAGGAAGAAGGGGTGGAGGTTGATGTGGCATAGGAGGAATTGGCTCAGGACCAGGGGTCGTCACCAAGTCGGGTGGACCAGCCACCTTCTCTGGATTCCCTTAACATGCAAAGGAGAAATATCAAGGAAAATGTAGATGAAATGAAACATAGAGGCATGATGATTGAAATGAATGCATTTATTGTATGAAATACCTGTAAAAAAATCAATGGGATATGATGGAAAACTTGGTTCCTTTGTGTAGGATCCAAAGGCGCAATAATAACCATCTTTATGTGATGGAGGTGCACTTGGATCACATGGAATTCCATGCATAAAAAATTCTAGGGCCTCCTATAGCTCTGGGTGCTAGCCAGGCACACGATCTCTCCCTTAGTTAGTGATGGTTGTTGGATGTATACTTATATTTTTTGTATTTTTGGCTATTTTTTCTTCTTCTTTTTTCAGAAACTATGTAAACCATGACAATTTCTACTTAGATTTTGCACTCCTCTCCTAGACAAAAAATCTGGAAAGAGTGAGGTGGAGAGAGAAATGGTCTGTTGAATCATCCATTGTAAAATTTTGAAGACTTAATAGAAGAAATTGACCGACCAAAGAAAATTATCTTTAAAATATAAAATAATTTCATATATTATACTAGCATATCCATGTAAATTAAATGTCTCATATATGTACATTAATCTGTAATAAAAATCAAAATATTTATTTCAGGATACATTTCACATTTCTCAAATTTAAAAAAATGATAAAAAGTTACTAAATTACATTGTTATTTGAAATTATTATTATTAATATTAATTATAAGAAAAACTAATATAAGTTAAATATACATACTTAAAATTAAATGTAACAATATTCTTAACCATGGATATTCAGTCTCAGTTTCTCATGGAGATCCTTAATATATGAATAGGTTTTGTTACAATACCATGGTTTATCAATAAAACATGCCTAAAAAAACCATAACTCATTTCATATGGCACTTATTCATATAACATTTTTTTTAATTAACCAATTATATTAAAAGAAAAAAAAGGCAGAATTAGTTTGGACATAAGTCTCAACTTTTAATTCTTAAAAACTATCAAGAGTAATATTTTGTAAAGATTAATTCTCTATCATCTACCTAATAATTATTGATAATTAAATTAAAACTTTCACAAATCCTATAAGATATTGTAAATATTACTCACTAAAATGATAAAAAAATGCTTACTAAATCAACAAGTGTTAGTACACGCTTCTTATGTAAAAATTAAATTATAGCTAATTTAGATTAATTTAAATGTTTAAAGTTTAAATTCTCCAAAACCATATAATTGATAGCTACTTTGGATTAATTTAAATTTTTATAGAGTTAAAAACCTCCAAAACCATGTATATATAAAGTATGCTACATAGTAATCATACACCCCAATTTAAAATAGCGTTACATATAATATCATATTTGTGTCACTTAAAATTAAATTATTATTATTATGATGTAAAAAATTGTATTGAAAATTAAAAAATTTTAAATTTTGAAATGCAACATATAGTTTATAAATTCTATTAAAGTTTTGAAAAAAATAAATATTAAACTTAATATTTTGAAAATTAAAAATAAATTGAAGTGACTAATTTTATGGAGTTATAAATAGTATTTGTGAGAAAAAAATATTATTTTAAAAATAAAAAATATACCACCAAATGTCATCATAGTACACATATCAATGTCAATATTTATGACCAATGATTTGTGAATATTTGATTTGAAATATTATCATTAAAATATTTTATAATTAAAATGTTATTAACAACTTTTATTGATTTGACATGTTGTGAATATTTGATTTTACATGTTCTCATTAAAATATTTTATAGTTAAAATTTTATTAATATCTTTTATTGATTTAATATGTTATCATTAAACTATTTTGTAGTTAAAATGTTTTTTTTTTTGGTCAAAATTTATTTTGTACAACTCAATATGAAAGAGATGTTTAATTTTTATGTTATTAAAAGTAAATTATTTTAATATTTATCTTGAATAAAATATTATAAAATCAAGTGTATCTAAATAATATTAAAAAAAATTGAAAACAACTCATTTTATTTAAATTTCATTCAAAATTGCTTGTATATCTTAATACCATGTATATCATTTTAGATGTTTAATATAAAATTGGAAAATCATATCTAAATAATCGTTTCAATGTTAACCCTAACATATATATATATATATATATATATATATATATATATAAAACCCTAACATATATATATATATATATATATATATATATATATATATATATATATATAGTTTGTGTGTTGTTTAATATGAGCCTTGTGTAATTTGTATCATGTTAGAACATGTATAGACTCACATACTAAGAATTAATGTAAATCCATTTTAACTTTGATCCATATGCATTGGTTTGTAAACAAGAGACTAGATTGTCAGTGTTACTAACATATTTGTGGAATTAACTTAATTTTGATCTTTGTAAAGGAGAATTTCAAAAATATATTAAATTTACACAAAATTACTTGAATTAGACGCGCATTAAAATGGTTGAATTCACAAGTCTATGCATTGTTTTGTAAACAAGAGACTAGTCTATTAGTTTCACTAACATATTTGTTGAATTAAATTAATTTTGATATTTGTGAAGGAGAAATATGAAAGAATATTAAATTTACACAAAATTAGTTGACTTAGATGCCCATTTAAATGGTTGAATTGTCAAATAATAAAATAATTTTACACATGTTTCATCTCATCAGAAGCATCATGTGGAAGCAATATAAACGCCTTATCACACAACTTGCACAAACACAAAAGACTATAGACCATATGATGTGCGCATATATTTCTTTAATATATATGTTTTATAAATATTGTGCATGGCCATGTAATTTATTTTACTTTATTTTTATAATACACCAACACACACTTTTAATGTGAAATATCTTTATAAGGTTGTTGGAAGAATTTGATTTCTAAATACTATGTATATAATTACGCTGTAAAGCGTTTTTATTTGAAAACAACTTTGCTAAACTGTGACGTGTAGCAATGTACATCATTGATTTTCGTGTTAGACGATTGAAACAATGTGTACCTTAAGATTAAATACTGTTACAAAATAGCGTTACAGAAAAAAAATTGATAAAAACCTATCCGAAGAAACCATGAAGCCGCCAAGGAGAAACGAGACTCTGTAGAAGGCTGGCGCGATGAATACGCTAAAATTCTATTACAGTTGCTGTAGCAGTTGTGGTGGTTGCACAACTGGTAGCAATAATATGTTGGGATGTTGTGGGTGTGGCCAGTGTGGAATTTCCCAGGGAGGCGCTGGCCACGGAATCTGGATATCTGAGTGTAGAGGGAAATAAAGGTGCTCGGATATTTTATTCGTGCTACGAGTCCATCTCATCTCCAACTGAGTAGCAAAAGTCTGAAATTCTGATTCTGCGTCGCTGCAAGGAGGTCCCGGCTGCTCTGGTATGATCAGAAATTTCTTCGAAACAACAGTGAATAAAGGTTTTCACTTTGACACACATGTTTTGCAATATTGAGTTTTTGAAGCCTATGATAGTAATTTTTGTTCTCAAAAATGTTTGGCAGGATTTGAGCACAACAAAACTTCGTGGTACAGGTGCAGTTGCGCCACAATTTGTGAATGTTCCAGCCGAGGTACACGCTTAATTGTGGGTTTTCACTAGAAGTAGAGAAATTACCTGTGTATCATTGTTTACTAATGCCATCGCTTGTGGGTTTTCTTAAGGATGTAATAGTCACCCATCTGCGGCTGTGGGTCAAGCTAGTCCTTCACTATCACTAGATAGTGTAGAGTTTGAGAATACTATTCGCAGAAGGATATGAACGCAGCAATGAAATATTTACAAAGTAAAGGACTTTCTTTGATTCCGGTGGCACAGGCGAAAAATATATCGAATCCAACTAGAAACCCACGGATCGTACCAAGGGTTCCGACTTATGTTAACAAACCAAGCTCAAGCAAGCAGCCTGCTTCACAAACTGTCAGTAGCCTTCGTGGTGTTACTGTAATAGGATCTGCTGGAATCGGCAGTGATTTGCCTTCAAGGGAAAATGAAGTTATAACGAGGGGAAGGGAAATTCCCACTAATGAGCCAAACGAAGCAGATTTTCAAATTCCCACTAATGAGACAAATGAAGCAGATTTTCAGATAATATCTAGCCTGCGCGATGTGTTAGAGAAGTGATAGTGAAGATCTGCCAAGAATCTGTGGTTAAGTAGCCAGAGTTAGGTATTTTGAGATTCCCCTGTGCGAACATCTACTTAGAAAGTAAGTATGTGAGCATGTCATATTATTGTAATTGAACTGATAAGCTATTTTCGTGAATACTTATCAATGAAAGCTCTGGTCATATGGAGCAATTATTTGAACTAGTACCTTTATGTGTTGATATAAGTTGAGGTTAAAAACGCACAACTCTATTTTATATTAATTATTGATTTTCTATTAGTAAACTCAGCTTTGTTCATGTGATAATATTCCAAATATATAAAACATAAAATGAAATTGACTATAACGAATTTAAACTGGTTTTAGCAAAGCATTAACTTTATCGAATCTCAATCACTGGAATTCCACCTCCTTCCTCTGCAACTCCACAGTACAAAAATTGTAAAAATATATGCATTTCAGCAGTGATTTACATTCCTCTTGTACCTTCTTGTATATTGCCAATGCTAATTCTTTAAAATTCCTGAACATTAAAATTTAATAAACTATTAAATCCTCTTTGGCTTTAAGCCAAACTTATACTAAATAAATTTAAAATAGCCAAATTTATATTAAATACAACTTAAAATAGTAGTGAATATAAAATAGCCATTATTTTTACTCTCTTCCAAGTGTGTTAATTTGGACCTTTAGACTAAAATAGGCAGGCCTCATATTCATCTTTATTTTCTATTTTTTTGGGGTAATTTATTTTTGGAAGTGGATATATTTGCATTTTTGAAAGTGAGGAAAGCCCTTTACAATTTCTGTTGTCCTATTAATAGTATTTTTATAGCTGTATGCTAATTTTTTTTTGAGAATTTGGGGTTTCATTGACACAATTAACGTGCATTTACAATTTAGTATGATAAAAATGTTAGGCTTATTTTTCTATTAAAAAATATTATAATACTTATAGTAATTCTATATGTTAGTCAAAATTGCCAAATATAAATATAAATAAAATTAAAAGTTTTTTTTAGGAATAGAGGAATAACCTGTTTCGAGTATTTTTTTATAACCAACGTTGGTTATAAAAAAATACTCGAAACAGGTTATTCCTCTATTCCTAAAAAAAACTAATTTCACCTGTATGGACTCTCTTTTCAAAAAAATTAAAAGTTATAAAATGTTGGCTTAATATAAGGATGGATATATAGAGATAAGAAGAGAACTTCGGAATTATACATATCTAAAAGAATTATAAATGTGATATTTACATTAAAAATATTGTTACCCCTCTATTCATTTGCAAGGAGGTTTATATTAAATCATTAATGAATTTGAGTATGAATTTACACCTCAAGAAATTTATTCCATCTATGTGTTTAATAGATGTGCAGTTAAGAGTAATATGTTCAGCATAAGGTTTTAACCCAAAGCTATTTGTCCATATTTAGTTCCCATTTTCACCACAAACCCCCTCTTCACTTCTATATCCGGATTCTAAATGGAGGGAAGCTCAATAACTAATTCAATATAACTCAATTGGGCTTCAACATCAATCTATTTGAATTACAAACTAATTAAACTAACTCAAAGATTCATTTATAATTTCCAAAAAACTCCAATGAAAAAGCTGAATAGATACTTTCATATAAATGTAACTTTGATACCCTGATTTAGACTAAACTTAGAAAGGCAGGTTAAAAGAATCTTGTTCGTAATGTTATTAATTTTATTCTCTTTAACGGTTATGAATCAGAAATAGAAGATATTATACGAAGTTTTCAACAAGTATTTGTTAGTATAGGAAGAGTCTCCTTACGTTATAAAAAAACCAATTTTTTTATCCAAACAATTCTCCAAACCCATAATTTCTTTTAAATAAAATAATTCATATTTTTTCCTCTATACTACTATTATATTCCCTCTGCCTATTTATTTATTTGATATAACACACAACTCCTTGTGTGCACAAGAGGGAGTAATATGTGGCCGTGTGCAGTGTTTGGTATAGATTGTTCAAAGTTACTTTCCACAACAGTGTTAATGATATACATTATATTAATTTTTTCATTTTATCTTTTCCCTTAAACTTACGTTTTTGGTTAAACTTATATATATGTAAATATGTTTTTTCTTTTCTTTTCTAATTCATTAAGTAAAAGCTAATGTTTTTTCATTTTAAATTTTATATACAATTCTTTTTTAATTCTATAATTAATTATTTTTTATATTAATATCAAAAAATAGTTTCATAAAAATTAGTTTTCTAAAATAATATTAATGGTTAATATTTTGATAATTAACTGAATTCCATTGTTTAACTGAAAATATATTAAAATTATTAAAATTATAAACATGATACAATGGAATTGTAGTTAATTTAAGTTAATTTAACTGAAAAGAAGAAACTATGGGAATTTACATTTACTATCAATTATTGAAAGAAATTAAGAGAATTTGCAACTTCTTTTCGGAAATAATATAATATAATATAATACTGTTTTCGGAAAAATTCAAAAAATACATTCAATATAATATGCATTTTCAAGAAACCAAATTTTCTTTAAGAACACAAACCCAGAATTATAACAAGTCACAAGACCATCAAGCTGAGGAAAATAGCTAGAAAATTGTTTATACAAAGGTAGCCTTACAGTACGTAAATGATAAAGAATAAGTACCACCAGATCGCAGAGGATTTATCTCCGAATTAAAAATATATATATACATAGCTTGACAGTGAACATCGTGCAATAAACCTCCTGTCCTGAGAGGGATGGACGCAGTAAGGATTGTTAAACTAATCAAGAAAAACTGAGACAATAATTTGCTCCAAAAACCCTTCAATTGAGAAGGGACTCAGAAGCCTTTGAATTCAGGAAACAAATAGTGGCCGGACGCTGCACATGTGCATACAAAGGGTACAGCCCATAGTATTCTAAAAAAGAGAAAAAGAAGAAATCACATGTGAGTATCGGAAATGGGGCATACCTGTAGTGGCCGGCCTTGAAGATGCTATGCGGATTTTGAAAGGACCCTCATGGCTCCGGCACAATCCAGAGCTGCAGTAAACCAAAAAGGGTAAACTATGAATGAGTAGGAAAAAACAAAACCCTTAGGAAAACAAAAGATTAAACACTTTACAAAAGCAGATAGAGAACTTATTAAGGTTCTTGATAAATCACCTGTACAGGTCCGGCATGCACAATGGTCGATTTCGCACCAATGGCTTAGTGAGAATAAGGGAACGTTGTTGCTTTCAAGCAAAAAATCGTTCGACCACATTTTCCCTGAATCAAGATAAATTTAAAAAGGAGAAAAAACGAAGTAATATACCCTCTCAGGGGATAGCTACCGAACATCATTCTCATAACCAAGCGAAGCTAAAACAGAGAGGTACGCAGCAGAACATGCCTGGAAACGTTGAGAAGCTCTGCTTTATGAGACAAAAAAACACATTAAGAGACAAACTAGAACAGTGTTGAGAAACCAACCGAACCTCATGTCGTAGCACAAACATAATTTACATGCAGAAACAAAATAAGCATGACCCAGGTTAAGCGAAACTGAAACCTGATACATGGTGGAGCGAAAATTACCTCAAACGATGAAACATAGACGTTGCAGAGCTGAACCGATGTTGGTGCAAAGACAAATGAGCCAGGGTAGCAGTGCATGGAGTGGGTTAGTTACCCTTAGCTTTCCCGTTTATCTCATGACCGTCAAATATAGAGATTCATAGATCAACGAATAACCAAGCACGATTGAATTATTAGCGCCCATTAAAATAATCAGAACTCCACCATCGAGGAGATCAAACATTAAATAACGTCGATAGAAAACTCATGTACAAAGTACTTGGTTACATGCCCGAGTGATTGCAACAATCAATAACTATATATGTGTCAAGTAATGAAAACCGAAAGTCGTATAAATACAATCAACCCAGATCCATAGGTACATCACATAATGATGCCTTAACACGAATATTAAATCACATTGATTATATTGTCCATGTGCTGACTCGAGAGTTTGTTATGATGTGATCTTAACAATGGTAAGGTTAATATGTATAGAATCAAACGAATCTAAGTTAGGAGTGAAAGTAAATAATTTTTTTTTTAATGGAATGTTTAACATAGTTGTGACAACCAACTTCTAAAACATTAAGCTCACAAAAATTAGAATAATTTATGATTTTTTAGAATAATGGAATATTTTGTTCAAGTGAATTAATGACTCAAGGTTTTGGACATCTTAAGTGAGTCCATCATCAGGGGTAAGTGCAATACTTTGAAAGATTTGTGATTGAATTTATAATTGAATTTATTAAAATATATATATATATATATATATATATATATATATATGACGAAATCAAACAATTCTTTTACTTTTTTAAAAATTCCATCAACTAAATTTAATCTTATTAAACATTATTGTATTTGTAAATCAGCAAACTCTTAAATTATAAGTAATCAACAAATTACGAATAATTTTAATTTTAATTACACTTGTTTATATAAAAAAATAAAAATTAAGTAAAAAAATTAAACATGGTCTAAATAAATGATTTATATTTTAAAAAAAATAAATGATTTAGGCAAATAAATTAATTTAAATAAATATGGTTGATATTTATTTTATATTAAATTCATTATTTAATTATTAATTAAAAAAATAAAAATTCAAATTAAAAAAATATGATATAGTATATGAATGACTATATTTATTGTCTTGCACATTTATTTAGGTGTAAAATATTTATATTTGATAGGTGTGCTCTTTATTAAATGTTATGCCACATGGTTTGCCACTTCATACAATGAAAATTCATTTTCATAAATATTTAGATTTAATCGCTGTACTCTTTATTAAAATGTTATCACAGTTTGTTGCATACAAGTTTTTTTCTTTTTCTTAAAGAATTGTTTTTAGTGGGCAGTCAATTTAAATTAGTATTTTGGGTAAATGATATAATAGAAAATAGAAATTCAAACTTCAAAATTTTCATAGTTTATTTTTTATATTGAAAATATTTAATTCAAAATCTATTCAAAATTAATTGAAAGTCAAACATTTTTGACTAAAAACATAAAGAATATAGCCTTATTTCAAAAGGTGTAATATATATAAGTATTTTATTTTACCCAATATGAAAACCTTGTTGGTCTCGCGGAAATTTTACACCCTTTAAGATCATAAAGTCATCATAATTGCAATTTCAAGGAAGATTATGTTAGAAAAATAGAGAGAGAGCAAAGAGAGCAAAGAGCTATTACATAGAACACAAAACCACACTATGATATATTTATTGATCACAACATAGATACATATATAGGAGACGAATCTGTGACTTTCACACAGATAGATCATGACTACAATTCATACATGGGAAACAATAATTTCTAGATTGAAGCTTGGGAACTCTCAATGACAACTCATGAGAACACATGGAAGCATTACTTCCAAAACTCTCCCTTGACGTTTACATGTAAAACATTGAAAACACATATTACAACAACAAGAATAATTAATGTCTGATTGGTCTTTATCAACATTCACATCCTCTCTCGAACCTTGAAAACACTGCTCTTTCACTACCACATCTTCAAGTTGTCACTTTACCTCCATTTAAAATGTAACTCCCTGTGACCTTCATTGATGAACTTTGCAAAATCAACAATATTGACGCCTCAGCTCATCCTCAATCAGATCCATCAAGTAATGAATCATCATGTGGACCAACCACCATTTGTTGGATATTTCACTTTCGACTATCTATGAGTTGCTAGGATGGAGGTCTTGATATTGAATGTGTTCAAAAGTTGATCAAACAACTTCACTTTACTAACACACAAGGATTGATGTTTCAGACATCGGGTCTTCCAATTTAACAACCACCAACACTTTTTATAACCAATGAAAACAAACAAGAATTGATGGGGCTTCCAATTTAACAACCACAAACACTTTTTATAACCAATGAAAACAAACAAGAATTGATCTTTCAAACACCGGGGCTTTGAGTTTTAGAACCGCCAACCCTTGTTATAACAAAAAAAAACATGCAAGAATTGATGTTTCAGACACCCGAGCTTCTAGTTTAAGAACCACCAACCCTTTTTATAACTAATAAAAAGACATAAGAATTAATAGAATTGATGTTCAGACACTGGGGCTTCTAGTTTAAGAACCACCAACCATTTTTATAACCAATAAAAACCCAAACTCTGACCACCAAAACATACCGCGGTAAAATCAATGACTGGTCTTTACTGATGTGTAGGGTTTAGATCTCAATATCTTCATAAAAATTACCCCAATACTTTATTAGTTCATATATAGAATGAGAAATGCCAACATTCCACTTTCATGTTGCACTTGTACATCTTGCATTATCTATAATCTCAAGAACCACCATTTATAACATGTAGACATTGCTCTCAATTGTAGATCCACACTAAATTAAACCAAATCAATGTTAATCCAAAACTTTCACGAGCACATCTGTTTCTTTTACAAAGATTTTTCCACAATGGAGCTTCACATAATAGCAGCAACACTGGATCTTCATAATTTTCCTTTGCATACAACTATCCACAATCTACACACAAATTAAATTTTCACACAAACAATAAATCAAACACTCTATTAAACTAAACTATGTACAAAGGAGTATCATGGTTAAAATTCCATAATCTCATCCCCTCATGAGAGAATGAATAAAAACTTATGCAGCTCTCAGAGCTGCTTTAGCTCTATGATACTAAATTAAAGAAAAAGAGAGAAATTAAAAATCTATTACACAAAACAAAAAAGCCATACTATAATATCTTTATTGATCACAACACAGACACATATATAAGACATGAATCACATGAATCTACTTTCACATATCTACTATATCATGAATACAACCCATACATGAGAAACAATAATCTCTAGATTGACAATAATCTCATACATACACACAGCTTTTTTAAAAGTTACTAAAACTAATGCTCTCTGATATGCCAGAGAGAACGTAAATCCACTGGAGGAGCTGCAGAAGAATCCAGTTGATCAAGTGATCTATCCAATGGATTACAGACAATAGAAGTCAAACACGTAGCCCCATCGGCCTTTTGAATAAGTTGAGACAATATCTCTTGAGAGAGGCCATAATTAGGCCACTGAAGGCTGTTCACACAATTATTAGCTCCGACACTACTGTTATAGCTTAATGTTCTATGATGTAAATTAGAGCTAGAAAATGGCTCCGCTGGAATTCCTGCAGACTGGCCTAGCAGGACATTCGGAACCACGTTTGAAGAGTGCAGAGCAGAAGAATATGCATCTGTGGAAATTCCCAGGTTTGAATAGTTAGAGGTTAGAGGCATATGTGGATCGCATGCTATAGAGGGCTGTAAACCTGGGAGCTGCTGAATCTTCGGTTGCTGGTCCAGTTTTGCGCTAATTTGACCCCCTCTGATATTGGAAACTGAGAAATGTGCATTTCTAGGGATCTTATTCATATTAATCCTCCGATCATTTACCATGAGATTGTGCATATATGAAGAATCCTCCTTGATTCTATACAGTTCAGATACTTGATCAGAAGGATAGAGATAACTGGCGTTGCTTCCACTTTGAATCTGATGAAGATAGTGCGCCTTGGGTTCCATTGGTATGGAGAAGCAGGACTCATCATGAACATTTGTAGAAGTGCCGGCTTGCCTTTCAGAAGATCTTGTTTTCTGATCATTCCCTGCAGCAGTGTTGCGAGGGGACTCCAAGAGTGAAGGAAATGATGGAGAGCCCGGCAGATCAATATATGCGTGACTGGTCATCGTCCCTATGGAACTCCTCTTCACCACAGCCCTCTTCTTATAAATTCTGCACACCACCCATTCAGTCTGCACCAAGTCCAAACATATACATATCAGATACAAAGTTGTTTGGATTCAATTTTATCTTTTGTTGGGTATTTTACAACTCCCGTGGGGAAGATCGAGTGTATTTGTAATGCCAATACAATTATAAAAAATATTAAACGTATTATTGTTTAACGATGTGAAAACATTAATTCGGATTTAGACTTTCAGTTTTTTTAATCTCACGCACTCTTTAATAATCCAGAGCTACATGAAGATATATATTGCTACTAAAGTGTATCAAGATACCTTGCAGTTGATGGGGAGGGAATGACAGGATAATTTGCCTTGAACACGATACTCATGCATCACCCACTTGGTTTTCTGCGCTTTGGGAGCTCTGCCCTTGTAGAAAACCAAAATTCTCTTCATTCCAACCGGTGCAGATGATCGTGAACTGAAAACCTCTCGATCCTTACCGGTTGTTTTCCAGAATCCAGCCTCTGTGGCTCTGTTGGTCCGGACTCCTCTGGGATATTTGCGGTCCCTAAGGCTGAAAAAGTACCATTCCTTCTCACCAATTTTAGCTTTTGCTGCACACATGTTATCATGAGTTGTTATAGCAGAATCCTTCAAATATAAGTTCGCCTTGGCCTCTAACCAAAAAGAACATTGAAACAAATTATGCAATTAAAACTATGTACTAGCTCATGATAAAATATGTATTGGGGATACATCAATTATATGTACCTGGTAGATCCCAAGGCTCACACTTGTTCAAGTCGGCCTCCGCAACTGCACAACTGGAGAAGGTGCTGTCCAAAAGCTTGTTGGTGAGATAGTAAGTAACGAGTTCCTCGTCAGTAGGATGAAACCTAAACCCCGGAGGCAGCTCATCCTCGAATGGATTACTCATCTGGTTCAAGGTCGACTCCATTGCGAACTCAATATCTCCTATAATATTATATTCTATCTGGTTCTATTAACGTAGTGGCAGTACCGAACTGTTCTTGTTGATGGCCTCTGTGCCTCTAATTCCAAAGCTTTGATTACAGATTCATAGAAGTCCCACCATTAGCACCTTGTGGAACTGAAAGGAGATTGGATTCAGTACTCAGACCCATTACCAAATATTTGATTATAACATCCCAATAAGGCTCGGTGGCATAGAGAAATCAACAATTATCACTTCATGTATAAAGGGAAGAAGAGAACAAAAACTGCGGCCAGTAAAGCCAACATAAACGGACATTACAGTTGTTACCCATGAATCGCTTAAAGCATAAGCCTCGAACAATGTATGACAACATTTTTAAGATCAACTTCCCGCGGAAAAAATAACAATAATAACAATAATAGGAAGTCCATTTTTAAGATCAAGTTCCAATAACAATAATCCGAAATCTGGACCCACCGCCTTCGATGCTGTCCTCTATTTTTGTGGTCCACGTTTGTATTATTTTAAAGTCAACCTGTCCTTGGGCAACTCTTTAATAGGAGGACTATTGATACTAATCAATGTTGGGGAGCGCAACAGCGAGGCACGGAATCTCAACGCATGGAAAAATGCAGGAATCAAGCAATCATAGCCGGTGCTCAATGCGAGAAGACGAGACGAAATCACCACTCACCGTCACGAGTGATGTCATGTTATGTCATTTAACTGGTTACCTATCGGGTCAAGAAAAGTTGGTCGAAACATTGGGCTTCGTGGAAGGCAAAATTCCTTTGACCTTTTAGATAGGTTACTTTATGGTATGGGACCGCTGTATTCGCTCCTCTGCTTTCACATCTTTTCATGCATTATATTTTGGTATTTTTGGTATGTTTTAAATAATGTTTGTGTATATATTTGTAAATTCGATTGTGAAATATTTCATTATTATTGATTATTTTAATTCTAGATTTAGTAAAGGCTGAGGTATTAAGTTTTTTTAATTGTAAAATTTATTTGTATTTAGATTTTTGTTTTTTTTCATATTTTTGGTAGATTTAAAACTAATATGAATTTATTTTGATTTTAGGTAATACACTAATAACAATCCTGTTTTAATTATATGCATTTTTTTTGTTTCGTATAATATATACATAAATATATGATTATCTTTAAAATATTTTATTTATGATTCATATTCTTCACATTAAAATAATAATACATGCATTTTCATAATAAACATATATCCATAGGATATAATCTCTTTTTCTTTCTCAATATATATCTCCATATATAAACATAGAATGAATTATTTCTATTAATAATAATTTTTCAAGTATTACATATATAGTTATGTGCCTATATATGTATGTATGTATACACCCAATTATTTTTGTTATTAATAAGCATTGAAGTAGTACAAATTCTCATATTTTAAATTGGAAAGCACTTGTTCACTGGGTCTTGGATAGAGGGTGATCCGGTGCTCTGTTAAGACACTCATGGTCTTAGATAGAGGGTGATCGGGTGATCTACAGTGATCAGATCTACCCTCATCGGGTCTACCATGATCAAGTTCTTTTTTAAGGAACTCCTAGATGTGAAGTCATCGATATTTTGGACATGATGAAGATGTAGTCCTTCCAAGCTTACAAAAAAAAATAGGAACGCACTTATTATTAAAATTAGTTTATATCATTTTTTTTATTAATATTTTTTAAATGTTATATATCAACTCCATATGAAGAACGAAATAAATTACACATCCGCCAATTAAAATATGAAAAAAAAATATTTAAAGTGCCTCATTTTTCTTTATATAAAGTTGATGTAAAATTATGTTATTTAAAATGTACATTGAAATATTTTATTTATAGTTGACTCTCAATTTTCTTTTTGGTTATTAGTATATTTTTGTTTTAAAGATCACATGTCAACTACACATAAAATAAATTAAACATAATGTATTATCAATTATATTAGTTTTACATGTTATGTGTCATTTCCATGTTAAGTAGCGAAGGAATTACATATCTCCCCCATTGAAATGATTTTACATTTGTCATTTTTTATATTAATTTGATGCAAAATTAAAGTGCAAATAGAAGTACATTATTTTTTGTAGAAATTTGTTTTTTTAGTATTGCTATTTTTTTAAATTTTTTTTGATAAATGCATATAACCATATTATAATAAGCATCAAAACACTTAATTTATGACATCTCACACTGTTAAAATAAAAATTAAAAAATCATAAAAACAAATTACTCTTATTATTATTAAAAATAACTAATATATAACTTAAACATATATATATTTAAAAAAAATATGCAAAAACAAATTTAACCATGGAGATTCACCTCAATTTTATCATGAAGCTTCTTATTATATAAATAGACTTTGTTACAATACTATGGGAAAATATCACAAAGGCAAGAAAATATAACTCACAATTTTCTTAATTAATCAATTTAATTAAAAGAGAGAAAATGTCATAACTACTTTGGAGATAAATCTCAAAATTTAATTTTTGCATACTACTATGAATATTCTTAAATATTCCATGGGGATTTAATCTCAAATTTTAATTAGAATGTAAAATCAAGGTGGAAATTAAAGTACATTATTTATAGCTCACATTGATTTTTTTTCTTATTACAAATTTGAAATTTCATATCAAAAAATTATTATGTATTATTTTATTATTTTTGATTTGGCATTAAATGAAAACATCTCCCTCATACCTTATTTTCTATCTTTTTACTCATGACCTTTTGTTATTTTTGGTATTTTTTTAATATATTTTATATCCTATGTGTAAATTTGATTCTGTAATTTGCAACCATTATAGATTCATCTTAATTTCAGACCTACCAATCATGAGAATGATCATATGTTTCAAAATAAAAATCTAGAGAGATTTGATTCCTTTTAGCTTATGGAGATCCACAGGTAAGATGGATTTATGATGATTTTGAGTAACACACTAATAGCATGTTTTAAATATAATTAATATTTTTCAACTTGTTTTATATAATATATAAATAGATACATGGTTGTCATTATGATATTTTATTTATGATGCACATTCATGACATAATAATATTAATGCATGTTCTCTTACTGGGAACATATACCATAGGATATTCTCTCTCTATAAAAATTATTTTTAAAAATGTTATATATTTATTTATACGTCTCTATATGTATATGTATATGATTATATACATTGAATTATATTTGTTATTAATATTTTTAAAATGTTACATGTCAATACTAATTCCATATTAAGCATTGAAGGAATAAAAGGCTTTTTCATATATTAAATTAGAAAGCACATGTTAAAGAAATAGGTATTTATTTATTTTTTAATTTCTATATATCAACTCTAAATTAAAAATAAAATAAATTACAGAGCTTCCTCCCAATAGATGGTGAAAATATCATAACAAAATTTATATAAAGTACTTTATTTTTCTTCATTATGGACATTGAAATATTTTACCAAAGGTCGAGGTTCATTTTTTTTATTAATATATTTTTGTTTTAAATATTATCTGTCAAATAGACATAAAATAAACTACACATCATGTAATATTAGTAAAATATTTTACATGCCCTTTGTCAACAACATATTTCTCTCATTAAAATTAATCTAGTTACATTTACATTGTTTTTTTTTTTTTTTGTTATTTCTATCTTTTAGTTTTTACTATTAAGGCCATATAAATTAAATTTCTTATAAATGTCAATAGGCATCAATCCGTAATAAACATTAGAACACCCAACTTATGACAATATGATATGATATTTTTTAAATTAATCAATTTAATGAAAAGGGAGAAAAGATCATAAATCGTTTAGAGATAAATTTCAACCTTTAATTTGTGCATAACCCTATGAATATTATTTTGTGGAGACTAAACACCTAACATCCACCTAAATAATATTTATGATTAAATTAAACTTCTAATAGTTGTTATCAACATAAATGAAGTTATAAATATTTTTCAAAACATTCAATCTATTTGTATATATAAAATACATTTAAAATACTAATAAATTTTAATTTTATTCCAAATTTTAATATTAAATTTCAACAAAAATATAAGTATGCTTATTTTAGAATATGGCTTCAATATTTTAATTTAAATGTCTTTAATTGTTAAATGGATAGTAGGAATTTAACATCTCTAAAATATTCATTTTTTTATGGTAGTCACAATTCAAACATTTGAATTTATCTCAAAAGTGGTTTTTCATTTCTGTTTTTTTAATTAAAATTGATTAAATAAGAAAAAATGTAATATGAACAAGTTTCATATGAAATGAGTTAGGGTTTTGGGGGCATGTGATAATGATAAGACATAGTAGTGGTTCATGATATTGTAATAAAGCTCATTTATAAGTTAAAAATCTTCATCCTTAAATGAGTAAATTGTAGTTACTAATCTTGTTACATGTTTTTTTTTAAATGTATTTTTTGTTCAACTCACATATTAATTCCTTTTATGATTAATAATAATAATTTAAGATACAAGTTATTTTTTATTTGTTTTTAATGATTTCATTTGTAAGTTTTAGTAATGTGAACTGTCTGATAAAAGTTAATGTTTATGGATTCATGATGACGATGATGATGATGGTTAATGTCCACTCAGACCAATATTGGTCTATCAGACCTAAAGAAAAGAGTTATTTAGTTTGATTTAAGATTTTATTCCTATGCTCAAAAAGCTTGGAGAGAAGCCTCCCGAGCTCACTATAGTTTTGACATCTTAAAAGGCTAGGAAGGTCAGTATTATAACAAAGATTATGAAATTGAGCTCTAATGTGGTTGTACTCGGGGCTCTCCAAGAGGAAGTGATTTTCATCCTCGATGCTCATATTCTCACAGAGAGGCAGATCCTTTCCATCCATGGTGTTTTAGGAACTTTCCAATGACCTGTTTCACTATGGAGCTCATGAGAGTTCGTTCTAATCTTGGCTATATTAATTTTATTCTTTGAGCTAGTTAAAACAAAGAGATACTTTTGATCTTCTAGGGTGGGGTTGATGACCTCCTTATAATATCTTAATTTTCTTTTAGCTGCTAGATCTTTCTCACACCACATTTTTTCCTTGAACTTAGAAGTAACAATTTTTTTAATTTTATTAATGTTTTGCAATGCAACATTCTCGACGATCTCCCAATGGTTTAACCAGACCCTGGTGTCTTTATACCAACCTCTTTTAAGCCTTAGGTGGTTTTGGCTGGAATTTAAAGCTATATTAGGAAGTCTATGGTCTCCTATGCTATTGAGCTTATGCTTGTACAAGAGAAGCCTAGTCATAGCTAGGCTCTCAATAGGGGAAAGAACCACTTCTATAAGGAGAATAGGATAGGGTGTATTGCTTTTAATTTTAAGGTTATAAGTTATAAAACGCTTCTAGATTTGCTCAATATTTCTCCAGGATTCTCTAGAGATGCTGCAACCCCAAACCTCACATCCATATAAGATAACAGGAGTGACTAAAGTTTCAAAGAGGAACTTCTTTCTATCCCACATTACGAGGTTTGCAGTTTTAAAATTATTTTCAAGACCAAATTAAGCTTTCCACCCCCCATTTATCCTTTTCTGAATGCTATAGTTCCAGTTGAGCTTGTGATGAATATCCATTCCTAGGTACTTGTAAGAAGACACTTCCTCCAAGTTACTATTGTCATAAATAAAATTAGCATAAGTGTCCTTCTTGGATTTGATAATCATAACTTTTGTTTTGTGAGTGTTAACAGACATACCCATGGTAGAGCAGAAATCCTTAAGAAGTCTAAGTTGCTTATCAAGATCATATGGGCATCTTGCGAGAAGAACAATATCATCAGCATAGAGAAGAAGGATGATGACCATCACAACTAAGATCATGCCAGCACATCCTGCTTCCTCTAAACAACCTTCTAGCTTGTCGATGTAAATTCCAAATAGGGTAGGGGAGAGGGGGCAACCTTTTTTAACTCCGATATTACACTTAATATGTTTCGACCACCCCTAATTTCTCTTTAACTTAGCAATTACATTCTCGTATAACCTTATAGTGGCCGCTCTTAGCTCAAAAGGAACATTTAGCTCTTCGAATCTATTCCATAGGTTGTTTCTAGGAATTATATCAAAAGCCTTTCTAATGTCCACAAAGCAAAAAAATAGATTGGATTTATCATTGCGGCATTCCTCCACAATGATCCGAAACATAACGAGGTGGTCCATTTTTGAGTGCTGCCTTCTAAAACACGCTTGGCCTTTAGCCTGCTTACCTTCACTTTCAAGCCAAATGCTCAACTTCTTTTCCAAAATAATATCATATAACTTGGCTAAGAGAGGGCTGATCATAATTGTCTGATAATTAGAGGGGTTATTTGTATCCCCACTTTTAAAAATAGGGATAATGAGGCTCTAAGTCCAAGGTTTAGGGAACCCTTGCTTGACCACTTGGTTGAAAAGCTTGTGGATATGGGGGATGAGGACAAGACCTGCAATTTTTAAGATTTCCACCTGGTAACCTTCAATGTCTTTAGGTTTCCCATTTGCCAGGCGTTTAACCCCAAAATCAATGTCTTCTAATGAGAAAAAATCTTTCGTTGTGAGCCGGATTTCAAAATCCCTGGCATTTGGAGAGTCATAAAGCTTTTTAAGATAGGAATTCCAGTCATGTAAAGAAATTTTGTTATTATCTTTAATTTTCCTAGTTAGAATTTTCCTCCAGAATTTCTTAGGAGCCACCTTACAGAGCTGTAAGAGATTCTCTTGTCTTTTACGAATATATTGCATTTTTTCCCTTTTAGTTAGGGATTTGTAAATTTTTATCATGTCAATTTTGAGAGATTCATCAACAACTTCCTTAATTTCTCTCCTCCCACTTTTACAATCTTTGTTATACCATGCGCTGGTTTTTCTATTTATTTTATTACTTGAGACTTCAATTGAGAACTTTTTAATAGAATATGAGAGGGTTGTAGTAAAATTATGATATAGGTCATCTAGGTTGTCTATACTAGATAAAGGAAGCAAATTAGTTTTCAATTCATTTAGAAAGAGATCATTTTTATTTCTATCAAAGATTAAGTTATTTTGACTATAAGGATTATCTTCTATGGGATCTCTATGCATGACAAAATTGAGAGTTATGAGTAAAGGCCTAAGATCAGAGTCAGGCTCGTGGTCGTCTAAGATTTCAAAATTTATTATTTCGTTGTAGAAAGGGAGATCAGAAATAACATAGTCTACAATGCTACTGCCAAGCCCATGCATGCAAGTCATCTGAATAGATTTGGGCCACTTCTTTAGACCGTTGCAAATTATGAGATCCTGAGCACTATAGAGCTTGACTAGCTCTGACCCAAACAAATTATCCCCGAGGTCTTCAGAGCTCCTTTTGTACCGGCTAGCTAGAGTAAGGTCTTTGTCTAACCAAAGAGGATTGGGGTTGGAATGATTGCTTAGAAGAATAGCTTGGTTGCTTGAAGTTCGAGCATTAAAGTCACCCACTAAAAAGATATTACCTTCATTCCTTAAGCTAGAAATATCATTCTCTAAACCATTGTAAGGATTATTTTTATCTAGATTATTTTTCCTATAGAAGTTAGAATTAATGGGGGGGGAATAACAAATTGCTATGTAGGTCTTTTTATCATTAATATCAGTAATCTCAATCCAACTATATTGGTTGTAAGGGTATTTTTTATAAATCATAGCATGGGGGGAGATGTTCTTCTTAATGTAGCAAGCTATTCCCCCAATGCCTCTACGGGAGGATCACTTGTTCTAGGTAGACCATAGTGCAAAGCCATCTATGTAAGGGACCTTAGATTCTTCGTTCTCCCAAGTTTCAACAAGAAAAATAATATCAACATCATTTGAGATCCAACTTAGCTTGGGGCCTTTGTTCCATGGAAAGCCCCGACAGTTCCAAGAAAGAATTCGGAGCATGTTGAATTGTTATTTATTACTATCTTTTTGGTTTCTATCTTGAATAACAGCTTTTCTATTTCTAATTATTGCCCATTTTCCTTCCTTCCTAGCTTCTTTTACCTTTTGAACCTTCTTTCTTAATTCTGCTTGATCTTCTCGAATGAGATCTTCGTTTATAAATATTCCTGTTCCTTTTACACTTGAGGTTTTACTAAGTATGTCATATTTATGGTCAGTAGAGCTCACCTTTATTCAGATCAACCTTCCTTTATTCTCAATTAATTTCCCTAACCTTGTTACTTCTGTGAGACACGTGGTTTCAATTTGTAATCTATTATGTAATTCTGTCTGGGCTATGGCTAAAGTATCCTCATATACCTCCTCTTTCAAACTGAAGATTATAAGGTTTAAAACCCTTTTGTTACGCTCATGGTCTAATTCGATCAATTTTTTCATTTCATCTTTAATTGGTTTGATATCTAATTTACCTTCCCCGCTATTTAGGGTGAGACTGTTTTTAACTTTTTACCTTCCCCGCTATTTAGGGTGAGACTGTTTTTGACTTTTTCTTCTAGAGTTCTTTAATCATGTCCTTCATTTTAAGACTCTCTATATTATCAGCATCTCCTTGCTGGGATGTTTGGTTCATATCTTGGTTTCGCTTTTCTATGACCTACAACCTAGTCTCCATTGCCTCCATTTTATTCTCCAATAGTTCTATTTTATTTTCTATTTGTTTTTGGATCTTATCTTTAAGAGATGTGAATTTGTTTTCCAGCATGGCTTCTAACTAGGTTTCTAGATTAACTTCTCTTTCTTCTCTATGTTTCTCTAAAGACTCTATATACTCATAAAGGCTCTGTAGAGAAATTGTGCTAGGTCTACCTTTGGTAATCTTTGGTAGTTGTGGGGAATTATTCATACTTGAGAATATATGAGCAAATATGTATTAGAAAAAGATAAGGAATGTGTGCACCTGAATATCAACAAACCAGACAGTTGACCTTTAATCAAGAAAATTCACTACAAAATTTAACTGCAAAATTTTCACTGCAGAATTTCATCGCTGGCCTTTAATGAAGAAAATTCACCGCAAAATTTTCACTGCAAAATTTCACTACAAAATTTTCACCGTTGACCCAAGTATTAATCGAGAAAATTCACTGTAGACCCAAGTATTAATGGAAAAAAATTCACCGGAGACCCAAGTATTAATGGCGAAAATTTTCATCGCAGAATTCAACGCAGAATTTTCACCACAGAATTCACCACATACCCAAGTATTAATGGAGAAAATTTTCACCGTAGAATTCACCGCAAAATTTTCACCACAGAATTCACCGCAGAATTTTCACCACGACAGAAGTATTAATGGAGAAAATTCACCGCAGACCCAAGTATTAATGGAGAAAATTTTCAGTGCAGAATTCACCGCAGAATTTTCACCACATAATTCACCACAAACCCAAGTATTAATGGAGAAAATATTCACCATAGAATTCACTGCAAAATTTTCACAACAAAATTCACCGCAGACCCAAGCATTAATCGAGATACCTCTCTACTTATATTGGTCATTTAATTTATATGACTCTATGACACTACTAGTATTCAAAATAAATAGCCATATAAAATGCAGATATAGCCAATTAAATTATGTTTTGGATATTTAGAAAATTCCTTATTTTCATAAATTTTAAATTAAATTTCATAAGGTTCATTGCAACTTGTGTGGTTTAAACAAAACAATTGCATCTGTGTTAACATTTGTGGATTAGTATATTTAATGATGGGACTAGAAGCTTAATCAAATTGTTCAAATCAAAATTTATTAAGGGAACTAATATAAGATGTGACTAGTTTTAAGTGTTGTTTTTTGGAAAATTTTCTTGTTTATTTTCCGATCTAAATTGTCTAAAATTAAGCAGAAATTCATTCAAATCATAAATTTGACAAATAAACTCTTTATAATGAAGTACTCAAATAATTTAAACAACACAAATCAAAATTTTCCCACAAATTTTTAACCCAATTTCAAAAACTCTAAAAAATCATACTTAAAACGACTCCTGTCCGCTTTAATTATTATGACTTATTTTCATAGTAGAGTCCACATCAAAGTCGATACGTATTAAAAGACTATAGATGCATTCCCGGTCTCGAATTAATAACCATGACTTATAAAGTTCAAAAAGAGGATTCAATGTATCGAACTAATAATCGTGACTTATAAAATTAATAGTTCGAAATCACTCTCTCGAATTCATGATACTTCCGCATTTCCATACACGGTTTGTAAAAGGGCACTCAGAACTTACGCGTTGATAACCATTTTTTATCAAGGAAAGGGCGTTTAACTATTATATTTTTGTTTGATAGAATTTGGTGATTTTTTTCATAAAATCTTTACTTTTATTTTTGGTTAAATTGAAATTTTGAAAATATATTGAAAATTAAAATTTCAACAAATCCTTCCAAAATTATGGACAAATTTAACTACATACTAGAAAACTCTCTGAAACATCTAATAAAGAAATTAGTACTCTACGCAGAATACACTAGAAATCTCTTTGAAACCTAATAAAGAAATTAGTACTCTACGAAAAATTTACGCAGAATTTTTTCATTGACCTTACAATTTTCTAAATTTGTGTTATTTAATATATGTTTTTGGAATATATAAAATAATTTAAAATTATAAAATTTAAATTATAATATTTTAATAATTGAAAAATAAAATTTTAAAATATTAACTAAAATTATAAAAATATAAAAGATTTTATCCCCACTTTATAAAATCATAAAAATGAATATCATGACCAAAAAATGGTATAAATGTAAAAAATAATGAATATCATCAAAATTATCAAATTTATATATATTCATAAGAGAATGGTAATGTGGAAAACAATCAATATAAAATATAATAATCATATTTTTACAAAATTACAATTTTTTATATATTTATAATAGATATGTAAAATTATTTATTTTGTTTTATTTTGGATTTACCATGTTTTGAAAGGAATTAAATTTTATAATAATCATATTTTTATAAAATTGTAAATTTTTATATATTTATAATAGAAATGTAAAGTATTTTATTTTATTTTATTTTGGATTTATCATGTTTTGAAAGGAATTAAATTTTTATGGTGTATATTTTTTCTCCAATTTTAAAACTAAAATTAAAATTAGGTTTGTATCTTGTGAAATTTGTTCCTTCTTAACTGTTAGTAGATCTAGATTAAAAATGAGTATATATATATATATAATTATATTATTTTGAATTTTTTATTATATATATAAAGAAAGAGAGAAAATCAATTCAATTTAGCTTGGGTGTTTGGGGCAATAATCAGGATCCATTGTACCCAAGTTTAAGTATGGTAGTTTAACTGTTGTGGCTCTAGAATAGAGTAACTATGTTGAACTCTTAAGTGACTCTATATTGTCATTAACATTGTGGGGTGTGGTTGGGTGAAAGGTTCAAATTCCCTTCAGGGTAAGAGGGGATGCTAGGTAGAAGGTTCAAATTCCCATTGGGCTAAGAGGGAGGAAAAAATCTTTCCTTCGGTGGGATGCAATGCTTTGGTATTTGGGCGGAAGGTTTAAATGTAGAAGGTTCAAATTCCCATTGGGCTAAGAGGGAGGAAAAAATATTTCCTTAGGTGGTACGCAATGCTTTGGTAGTTGGTCGGAAGGTTTAAATTCCCTTCAGGTTAAGAGAGATTTTTATTGCTTTCCTCTGGCAACCCCTAATGATTGGGTGGTTTGACGGATGGGTGGATTAGTAGAAAGTTAAAATTTCCTTTAGGCTAAGAGGGATGTTGGTCTCTCCGCTGAGGTGGAAATTTTAAATCTCTTCTAATGACGTGATGAGCTATAATTCCTTGATAATTATTGTTATAATGGTTACGTATCTCACTCCAAAACAAACAATAAAAGAAAAGAAAGAAAGAAAGAAAGAAAGTCTTTATTTTGTATTTTTATATTCTTATTAATTAAATTTAAATATAAAATTCTAAAATTTAATAATAGGAATATGAATTATTATAAAATGGATATTAATTTATAACCACTATTTATATTTTATATATGTTTACATTATTTATATATGGAAATTATATGTTTATTAATTTTTTATATGTTTATTAATTATTATTATGTTTTGAAATATTATGGTTACGAATATTGATCATTATTATTTAAGTATTTTCAGTAAGAACCAAGAATATCTAATATACCAAACAACACTAAACTAAAATGATGTGTAGATATATGATGTACATCAACAAGGTGAAAGTAATGGACAAGGTTGAAATGGAGTAGGTATCAAAAACCATCTAAAGAATTTTGACCTTGAATATTTTGAACATATGCTACAATATTTATAATATTTTAGGTGTACATTACCAATATTTACCTAATAGAAACAAAAAATTACAAATTATAAAAATGTTACAATAAACCATGAGGAATTATTCCTACCATTTGATTTATAAGTCTCTTGATTTAATTTTTGGGTCTCTGGATTAACCACTAAGAATGGAGGAGATACCTCTTTTTCCCTTGCCACCAAATTTCACCTTCATTTAGCCATGAGCCCGTATTAGCCATGTCATCAGCCTTGCAGTTGTTTGATATGAGAACATGGAGACATTTCTTCTTGGGGATAGACTGATACAATTGATAAATTCGCTTGAAAATATGAGTTAGATTTGTATCTAAGGGGAGAGATACTAAATATAAATGATGAATTATATTCAAGGAATCACCAAAAATAATCACCTCCTAAATTCCCAGGTTCACAATTTGCAAACCTTAATATATGGTATAGGATAAGTTGGGTGAAAATGTGAATTTGGGTTACACTTTTTGCCCTTTTTTGAGAAAAAACTTTCATTTTTTTTCTGTTCTTCAACTTTCTGCAAGCTAAAACAATTTTTTTGTTTAGAATTTCATTGTGCAATACGAATAAAAGTTTCCAGAAATTTTATTAGCTTTCTATTACTTATTTTTTGGAATTTTTTTATACACATTTGATATGTCAACTTAGCGTTTCTTTGAGTGTCTATTTTTTAGCAATCAAAGGATTCATAAGAAGTCATGTTAATACGCAATGTTGTATTCTTTGAAACTTTGTGTTTTTGAGAAAAAAATGTGTTACAACAATCTAGACATAGTCTACTTCAGTTTCGTCATATTTAAAAAACCAACAAATGCACATCATAATTACTAGAATTTTTTGAACTGGTCCAATATGAAAAAACTGCATATTTTGAATATGTTTCAAGACACAAGAAATTTCTTAACATATAATTTATAAACTAAAAATCTAAAAACTACCAATTAGAGATGACGGACCAATGTAATGCACCATAATTTTTTCAATTTTTTTTACAATGTATTTTGGAATATACAGAATTATGATTTCACTTAATCATAATGACCTTTATAAATTGTTTGGGCCCATTTTATTACAAAATTAATTAAAATTAGTAAATATTTATGAAATTCCATAAAATTTATATTTCCTAAAAGTAGATTGAATTCTGAAAATGCTTGTCTTGGCTCCGACAATTAATTCAGAATGTTTCATGGAGTTTAATCAGTCCAAAGTTGCAGATACATATTCAGAGCTTGGGCCTATGTAATTGTTGATACATTAGTTCGGCCAAACTCTTAAAAAATGTTCGGTCAAATTCTTTTTTGCGTTAACGGCCCGTTAAGTCTAACGACATAAAATTTCGGTTAAACTTTTATTCAAAAGTTCGGCCGAACGTTCACCCAATTTTCTTTCGGCCGGAAAATATCACAGAACCCCTCCAAAAAAACATTTTGCGGCAATATAAATTGCCGCAAAATCCTTCATTATTTTCACATATTTTTGCACATTTGGTCTCATTTTACAAAGGTCTTGGTCTGATTTTGCAAAGAATTGAATTGTTTTGGTTTAAAGAATTTTCTTGGAGGTACATTCAAAGAACATTTTTTCAAAAGATTGTTTTGGGTTTAAGGACTTTTATTGGAGGTACATTCAAAGGAAATTTCTTGGAGGTATGTGATACAATTTTTGGATGTTTTTTGGGCTTCATTTTTTTGAAAGTATGGATTTGGGCTTAATTTTGAAAGAACATTTTTTGGAAGTATTTTTTAAAGTGATATTTTTTGAAGTATTTTTTAAAGTGGCATTTGGTCTGATTTTACTAAGCTCTTGGTATAATTTTGCAAAGATTTTTTTTGGGTTTAAGGACATTTCTTGGAGATACATTCAAAGAACATTTTTGGATAAGATTGTTCTGGGTTTAAGGACTTTTCTTGGAGGTACATTCAAAGGACATTTCTTGGACGTATGTGATACATTTTTTGGATGTTTTTTGGGCTTCATTTTTTTTTAAAGTATGGATTTGGGCTTCATTTTTTTTGAAAGTATGGATTTGGGCTTAATTTCAAAAGGAAATTTTTTGGACATTTTTTGGAAGTATTTTTTAAAGTGATATTTTTTGAAGTATTTTTTAAGAAGTTGGAATTAATTTTCAATGGACATTTTTTGGAGGCATTTTTTGAAGTGAGATTTTTTTAGAGTATGTGTTCTGGGTTGAAGTAAATCTTTTATAATGATTTTTTAAAATGATTTTTTGTCTAACTTTATAAATGAATTTTTTTTGTAGGACTTCGGAGTAAATATTTTGAGCTTCATTTCATTTTTATAAGACATTTTTTTATCAGATTTTTTAAAGTAAGTGTTTTGGATTGGAGTATGTAATTTTTGCAAAAATTTTAAAATGAATTTTTTTTAAATTAAATCTTTTGTGATGTTTTTTTTAATTGTGTTTTGGTCTAAATTTTTGAAGGAATTTTTTTGAAATTCATACTCTATCATCATGGGAAATCGAAGGAATTGTACGAGAAAATATGATTGAAAAAGAAACCTTGAGGAACGTAGAGAAGAGACGAGACAATATCACAAAAGAAAGATAGAAGAGCTCTCGAATATTGAAGTGGAAAATCAACCTCAACTAGAAGTTGAAGTAAGTATGTAAATGTAAATATTATGATTTTGATATATTTAAAATTTTCCTAGTGTAAAATGTGAAGCTTAATTTTTATTTGATGAAATAATTTGAAAAATATTTTGCAATGTAAACAGAGAGAGATATTCCTCAAAATATTGATGATGAAATACAAAATTTTGGAAGAGATATTGAACCTGGAG
The DNA here is from genome assembly GCA_034641835.2 of Pinus albicaulis. Taxonomy (NCBI): domain Eukaryota; kingdom Viridiplantae; phylum Streptophyta; class Pinopsida; order Pinales; family Pinaceae; genus Pinus; species Pinus albicaulis. The sequence continues at coordinate 1,700,804,707 of CM076584.1, read as the reverse complement.
ATGGTGAAAATGTTGAAAGAAATTCAAGTGAAGAAATTAAATCACAAGGTATGTACATATATATGTGTGTGTGTGTGTGTGTGTGTTGTGAACACATGCACGTATTGTTGAAATTATACATATATTTATTAATTTAGTTATTTATCGAATATGTAAAATTATTATGTATTATTCATTCAAATATGTACAGATGAAATCAATGTCGATGATGAGATGTTGGAAAATGTTGACACTCACACATATGGAGATAAAAAAATTGACCATTATATACGATATCATGTTAACCGCATTTTTAATATGTACTTCATAAATGAACATGTGACATTTCAAGCCCAAATGTTGAAAGGTCTCTTATTATTAAGGAAATGAAGCTATGAATTTATTGGGTATTCAAGAATCAACTAAAGATAAAAAAATGAAGGAAAATGTGATACAAAATATAAATAGTGCTATAAATTCAATTAGAAGATCTAGACAGAAAAATGTTTCAGTTGTACGTAGAGAAATACATATGGCAGTGGTTTCATCAAGTACTAAGGAGAATCACTTGGTAGAATCTATGGCACGAGCATCAGGAACCTCGCAAAAAACTTTGACAAACATAAAATTTTTTGGTTGCAAATAGATGTAAATGATGAAATTGCTTGTTGGAGAGCTATTTGTAGGCAACCATACAAAGATAGACTTGGAGAAAATGTAAAAAAAATAATATATGAAAATTGGAAGAACAATTCGCGTGTTTTGCCAACTGCAAAGTATGTGATGTGAAGAAAAATAACACGAAATCAGTATGAACAACATGAAAAAAAATTCATGGAAACCACTTAGATAGAGTTTTTCAACAAGTTCAAAGAAGAGAATCGTGAAATTCATGTGTCAATCAGTGCTTTTGTTCAATAAAAACCATGGTATGTAAAACTGATCACCGTACGCGACACTTGTTGTTGTCGTTATCATGTGGAATTTGAGTTATATTATGATACATTCCTTAATTTTGCTAGAAAATTTTGGAAGGATTCACCTCCTCCTTCCACTATCCGTGATTTCATATCTCAAATTCTATGTGAAATACAAAGCAATGATCTATTTTAAGAAAAAAATGTGTTGGTGGTAAAAAATGCGATGATTGTGGAAATTTGACTAAATTTCAAAACAAATATCATATTGATATAAATGATCAATCATTGTCCAACATGAAAGTGAAATGGAAGAGATATGAATATATCCATACATCTATTCAAGGTGCAAATAATGCTAAAATAATTGAATTACGAGAAGAAGAATTTTTTGTGATAGAATTTTTGAGAAAGTTTGAGGTATAAATTTATAAAGACACCAAGCATTCCATAGAGCTCGATGGAAAGACCTAAAATTCAAAAAATCCTGTGAATTTTTTCCACCAGGGACCATTTTGTCAGTAATTGATTTTGCAAAAAACTACACGTTTGTTCCACAAAAAGAAATTCAGAGTGAATACTCTCATTCTAACCAAGTCTCCATGCTCGTCCATATTCTATATAGACATGCTGAAAAAACTTCAATCATATAGAAAGCACCAGTGAAAATCGACATGTTATTAAAGAATATCACTTTTATATCATAGATGATCGTACACATGATACATATTTTGTACAACACTATTTTGGAAAGGTTTATGATTCCTTGAAAAGAAGGGGAATAACATTCAATGAACATTGGATATGGTCAGATGGACATGTAGGTCAATTCAAATCTGCATGATCATTCTTTTGGTTGTGTTGTCTTCATAAGAAAACCTGCATTAAAAATTGTTGGAATTTCTTCGAGACTGGTCATGGAAAAGGAGAACATGACGGTGCAGGGGCATGCATAAAACTAGCACTTCGAAAATATCAAATGAATCCCTCTGCAAGCCGACTTGTGGACAGTAAAGAAGTTTTTCAATGGTGCATCACTGCTCTAAGCCATGAGACTAACTGATCAAGGGAAGTGCAAAGGTACATTAATTTTATTTTTTATTGGATATCTAATTTTAAATACTGTACATTTATCATAATTTGACTATATCTGATTGATTATCTTTGATTGTATTTTGATATTGAATATTTACATACTTCTTTGAATTTTCCATATAAAGGTTTTTTTGGCATATTGGGATCAAAGAAGTAAATAGATCAGTTGGAAATGAATTTGAAACAATAAAAGGGACTCAAAAATTGCATTCAATTAAAACAAATTTGTCGGCAAATGTCTTTGCATTGGATAAAAGAAAATATTCTTGTTTTCTTCATTTTTGCATAGACAACATAGAATCCAATGACGTTTGTGGAAACAAAATGTATGTAAAATATTGGAAACATACAAAGCTAAATACAAAGGGAAAAATGTTCATTGTAATGTTTGAAGATTTAATGCAATCAGAGGAGACTACAATATCATCCGATGGTGATCGAGTTTCTGATCTTGTTAGAGAATGTAACATTTGAATTGCTTTCAAATGATAAAGAGCTAGAAATAAATTTAAATACGTAATTTTTTTAAGTTTGTTTTATTGTGTAGGATATGTTTTTTCTATAATTGCACTTGCTGACAACGATGAAAATGTGAAGTATTATTTGATGCGTTGCACTGAATGAAAAATCAAATTATTAGAAAACTATAATGATCACAAGTTTCCATATAAAAGAGGATTTATTATACTGAAAGGATATTTTTCCAGAAAAACTAATCAAAGTGGGGATTTTGTTTACTTTGAAGACTATGAACCTGATGTTGTAAGTTGTCAATATAGTGACTCGGTGTGTACAACATGCATAAAGTTGATAGAGGTTCAATCAAAGAAGAAAACGAAAATTAAGAAATGGAAAATGTGAAAATCTAATCATGAACGGATCATTGAAGATGGCATTCCATTGGAATTTTTTTTATTGAACCACCCAACAATTTCTTCTCTTTCGATTATGTTTTAGAACTTCTAGAACTCAACTAAAAATTCAGTTGCCTTGTTATGCTATCTGTGCAAGTGTTTGCACAAGTGTACAAATTTTTTTGGTACATGCACACTAGGATCAAATGAAAGTAGCTTTTCTATACATGCATTGATGAAAAATGTTGCATGTATTGGATATATGTGTGTGTGTGTGTGTGTGTTCTAGAATGAAATTAATTGTTCAAGTAGTCTTACTATATGTGCATTGATGAAAAATGTTTCATGTACTGAATATATATGTTCTATAATGCAATTAATTGAAAGTAGTTTTTCTATGTGCATTGATGAAAAATGTTGCACATACTAGATATATACACGACTAAATGTGACCAATTTTTCTCGTGCACTTTTATGGTAAAAAGTACAGAATGTAAATAAATCATGCCAATTGTACTTCAACCATCCAAAACTTGAGTTTTAAAAACTTTTTGATTATATCAAAACATTACTTCACATGTCATGCCAATTGTAGTTCAACTATACAATAAAAAAATTTAACATTCTATCACATGCCAAATGTAGATCAACCATCCAAAACTTAACTTTTAATTTAACAAGAAATTATAGATCACAACATTACTTCACATGCCAAATGTACTTCAACCATCCAAAACTTGAGATTTAAAAACTTTTTGATTATATCACAACATTACTTCACATGCCATGCCATTTGTAGTTCAACTATCCAATAAAAACATTTAACATTATATCACATGCCAAATGTAGATCAACCATCCAAAACTTAACCTTTAATTTAGCAAAAAATTATAGATCACAACATTACTTCACATGAAAAATGTACTTCAAACATCCAAAACTTAAGTTAAAAAAAAAAAACAAATTATAACACAGCGTTACTTCACATGCCAAATGTAGTTCAAAAGAAAAACATTAATTTATAGATCACAACATTACTAGTAGTTCAACTATCCAAAACTTAAGTTTTAAAAACGAAACAAATTATATAACAACATTACTTCACATTCACATGCCAAAAGTACTTCAACCATCCAAAACTTGACTTTTAAAAACAAATCAATTTATATTAACACAATAAAATATGTCCAAAAATTGTAGATCTCACAAGTATCAAGTATCAAGTTATATATATATATATATGACTGTGCATCTAGATAATATATAAAAAGTAAATTTAAAACTAGAAATCTCAATCAAATATAGAAATCATGTCCATCAAATACAGATGGATGTAGTGTCTTTCCTAGCAGAGTCTCAATCCCCGAGCTATCTTCTGAAGCATGGGGGAACCTGTACACAATGCATGTACAAACATTAAAATTTGATGTTTTAAAAATGAGTGAGAATATATAGAACTTCATGTAAAAAAAAAATATAGCAAAAAATCATGCAATACCTCATGAGGTTCCCTCTCCTTTTGTTGCTCACCTGCTACAACTTCCCCCATGAGAACATCTCCAACAGTAAACTAACTGTACAATATACATGTATAGTTATATATATATTAAAAATTTTCAGATTAAAATGCATGTATATATAAACTTATTTTCAATAATATTAAAAAAAAATGTTAGACTACTTGTTCAAATGGCTAAAAATGGTGTGGATGTTCCTATCTCTGTCGCTGGAGTCTGTGGATTAAAGAAATCTTCTATAGAAACCTAAAATTCAAAATTTTAAAAGCATAAAATAACTCAAGATCAAGATCTCAATTATAATAAAACTTTTAAACTTCAATTTATAAATTATACCTTTTAAAAAAAACATATATATTTAAATGTGAAAAATTGAATACTTCTGCAGGTGAATTTGGGACATCTCCTAAGAGAGGCTCCAAAAGAAAATCTCCAAAAACCTAAAATTCAAAAAATTTAAAATAACTCAAGATATAGATATATCTCATTTTTTAATGGAACTTTTTGAGGTGGAATATATATAACTTCAAAACATAAATTTTAAAAGTGAAAAGTTGTCCATACTTGTTAGGGATCTGGTACATCTCCTAAGGAAGTAGAAGGTACATCTCCCAAGGAAGAAGAAGGTATTGCCATCCCAAAAACATCAGATGGAATCAAAATCTGTTAAAACATTTTATTATTATATATGTACATGTATATGTCTGCACAATTATTTATTTTAAGAATATGACCTAAAAAACACTAACATTTGTCAACATATCTTGATGATGAGACCCATCTTGATTGTTTGACCCAAAGGCTCCGAACGTGATATTAACATTTTCTTCATTAATTATGTGTGACAACTGCAAATGGTGTTTTAACATATAATGATACATTTTTGTTATATTAATGTACATACAAATAAATGTATACATATACATGTGCATTTATTACAAATTTTACATGTATGTGTTAAAATAATTGAACCCTAACCATTAACACATACTGTTCCCGTACCCTCTTCCTCATGAAGAGTTAGGTATTTCCAACCATTGCGACAATTCTTTGCATATATTTTGAGATCTTCAACACTCATGTTGTCAATCTTTTCATCTGTATAATACATAAAAAATTGCTGCGTGCATTCTCACGTGTTCTTTGTCGATTCAGATAAACATTGACTCCACCCAATCCACTGTGAACATTGTCGATGATGGCATCCCTTGCTTCTCGACTAATTTGAGAAGTAGCTCCATCTCTAACCGCAAATTTTCGACCCGAAAAGGTCAACTAACCAATGGCGGCTCAGGGCGAGGCAACTCAACATCACACCTAGCGCCCCTACGGTCATACAATCGACCTTTCCCGGGACCAAAAAATTCAGACAGAAGGTCATTGTAATTGACTTTCATTTCCAAAAAGAATTCTGCATAATTTTTTTTTGCAAAATAAAGAGGAACATCATCGTTCCATGGGAGTATTTCATAGGCCGCAAGGTGTCTATAATACAAATAGTGAGCTATATTGAGGTGCTTGAAATATTTCACCTTCAGCATCTTTCTTTTTGGCCCTTCTTTGAAATTAAACATTGGCTTTGCCATTTCTTTTGTAACTCTTTTTTTTACATCCTCCCATTTATCGAGACCCATTACTGTTTCCTTTATTTTTCTCATGACTTGAAAAATGTATCAATCGTTGGCCCAAGATTTTGGTACACAGCTACTAGTTCGCCTAAAAAATGTGTAACTATTTCTAAGCTTTGTCAACTCTCAGTAGGTAGAGTCAAAGCCATGAGATCTCTCTGCAATTTTGCATGAATAAGGTGCATTGCGCCATGTTTCTTTCCCAAGGTATATCAGAAATGTCGGCCCAATAAATTGTGGTGGGTGGACAGCCTTCTTTTTTAATGTAGCATTTTTCCCTGTGTCTTTTTTACCAACATTTAGAGCATTTTTAGCCTCTGCATCAATATACAAAATTTTGTATACTAGAAAAAAGTCATGTAAAAAAATTTGTACAAATTGAATGAAACAAATATTGAAATTGATGGCAACCTCGACGTGGTTGGCTAGCATCTTCCCCACCCTAAAACTGTTGAGAACTAGAATCAGCACCACCGGCTGTTGATTGGCCTCTGGGGGAATAAATATCACCACCTTCACACAACCTGCTAGCACTTATTTATGTCCCTGTAAGGGGATTTGAACCATCAAAAACCTCTCAAGATGAGAGAGAAGCTTCATAAACAAATACGAATTTATAATAAATTGAAAAATACATTCATACAAATAAATACACACGTTCATATTCATTGATTAAATTGTGCTCAAACCATACCACGACTGGGTGAACCATGGGCATGCGCCATGGATGGAGTAGAGACCCTTCTCCTCTTATTAGCTCCTAAGAAATAAAAAGGAAACTTATTAAAAACTAATTTAACTCACAAAGTTGATAAAAAATCAATTCCATATGTACACATGTGAATGGAGATTTAAGATTATATTTAAATACCATGAACATCCCTCGATCCTTTATCCCCCCCTCTCATAGAGATATGGGATTTTGTTGATCTTTTTCGTCGTTCATCCTCCATGATATATATATCTATGGTGGACATTTACAATTATTTTTTTAAATGACTGATTTAAAATAAATTCAAAATAAATTTCAGAAAATTAATGTAATTTAGTGTACACAAATTATATAAAACCCAACTTTCAAAGCACTAATTGAAGTGTGAAACTCAATTTAAGCCAAAAAAAAATTATAAAAATGATAAGTTCACCAAATTGCACTTTACATGGTGGGAGCACACTTGGTATAAAATTGAAAAAAAAACACACTGTCATTAAAAAAGAAGTGAAATTCCATTGAAACAAACTCCATTTAAACAAAATTTATGGAATTCCCCGCATTTTCATTTCACAAAAATGTGAAGTTCACCACTTTTTGCAAATGTGAAGTTCACCAAGTTGCACTTTACATGGTGTGGTGGGAGCACACTTGGTATATAATTGAAAAAAGCAGATGGTCATTAAATAAGACGCATTTATAATTACACAACACACACATATCCAAGATATGTTACAATGTCGATCAATAAATTTTGAAGGAGAGTGTCTCAACAATAATTCATCTTTGAGAGATGAATCTTGAATTTTTGATGAAGAGCGTCTCAAAACTAATTCATCTTTGAGAGATGAATCTTGAATTTTTGAAGAAGAGTGCCTCAAAACTAATTCATCTTTGAGAGATTAATCTGGCATTGGCATTGCCCCGTATAATTATAATTCATCTATTAATTCATCTTTGTTAGATGAATCTTGAATTTGCATTTCCCAATGCAATAGATCAACAGACATCTTATTCACATTTTTACAATGTCTTATACTAAAAAATTGAAGTTGGCTATCAATATTGTTTGCTATTCCATGCAGTTCTTTTAGCCTCTCCTTCTTAACTTGGCACACACCATTCATCTGGTTGCACACAAGTTCACAATTGGTGAAAACTACAATTCCATTTGATCCATACTCCATAATTCTTCCCAAGCGTTCTATCAATCCAATATAATATGCCTCGTTGTATATTCATTTTCCTTTGGACAACTTTGCTAGTTCCAATATTGGAAAGCACATATGTAATCACTACTCTCCCTGGATTGGGATAGTAAGAAACTTCTATGCACATTTTCCATTTTTCAACCATATTTAATGGTTTTCTTATCCCCAAAAGACAAAAAAAAAATCAATAAAAATATATATTAAATTGACATTTATTGCAAATGCAGGGGAGAAATGACACAAGACCATGATATAAATGAAGAACTTCTATTTAGATCTATTCCAAAGATTGAATGTAGGGGCATTTACTAGATATGTCACCTTTCATAAAAGTTTAGATCCAGTGGCTACCTGGCCCTTTATAGACTCTGCCTATAGAACTTATAGAAGTTAAGACTACATATCCCAATTATACCCTATGAAGGGTGTAGAGGACCCGTGGAATCACTCAGACTACTTTATGTAGACATAAGGGTGTATAAGAATGCATTTGTTTTACATTGAATATTTTTCATTCTAAATTAAGAATCTAGTTGAAACAATTACCTATATAAGGTTTAAAACCTATATGTTTTGTATCAAATTGAACTTTTCGTTTCAATGGGAAACTTTTATGGCTAATGTGTTTTTTCTCGAAATGTGATACACCCCATTAAAATGGGAGATATATCAAAATGATTCCTATGTTGTAATAAAATATAGATGCATAGATTCAATGAGCATAGTTTTGAGATATAAAAGTCCAAAATGGAAAAGTTGTTTGTGAACAAATATCAATGCCACTATGGATATATATCTACTTCATTAAAAGGGATTTTTCTAGAATGATGTCCACTAAGTTGGAAAGAAGGGAAAGTATCACAATTATATGTTAATGTGCATGTGTTTTACATTGAATATTTTTCATTTTAAATTTAGGAATATATTTGAAACAATTACCTATATATAAGGTTAAAACCTATATGTTTCACATGAAATCACTTTTGGTTTAAATGGGAAACTTTTATGGCTAATGTGTTTTTCTCGAAATGTGATACACCCCATTAAAATGGGAGATATAATGAAATGAACCCTATGGTGTAATAAAATAGTTTCAAGTATTTTAAAAATATAGATGCATAAATTCAATGAGCATAGTTTTGAGATATAAAAGTCCAAAATGGAATAGTTGTCTGTGAACAAATATCAGTGGATCACAATGGATATATTTTCTTCATTAAAAAATATTTTTCTAAAAGGATGTCCACTAAGTTTGGAAGAAGGGAAAGTATCACAATTATATATGTTAATGCATGTGTCTTATATTGAATATTTTTCATTTTAAATTAAGAATCTATTTGAAACAATTACCTAGATATAAGGTTAAAACCTATGTTTTGTATCAAATTGAACTTTTGTTTTCAATGGGAAACTTTTATGGCTAATGTTTTTTTTCTTGAAATTTGATACACCCCATTAAAATGGTAGACATATCGAAACGATTCCTATGGTGAAATAAAATAGCTTCAAGTAGTTTAAAGATATAGATGCATAAATTCAATGAACATAGTTTTGAGGTATATAAGTCCAAAATGGAATCGTTGTTGGTGAACAAATATCAGTGGATCACTATGGATATATTTGCTTCATTAAAAAGGATATTTCTAGAACGTTGGACTAAGTTGGAAAGAAGGGAAAATATCTCAATTATATGTTAATGTGCATGTGTTTTACATTGAATATTTTTCATTTTGTTAAGAATCTATTTTCAAAACAATTAACTATATACTTGGTTAAAACCTATTTTTTGTATCAAATTAATTTTGTTTCTAAATAATATGTTTTTTAAATTAAATATTTTTCATTTTATTAAAATTCTATTTGAAACAATTAAACTATATAAGGTTAAAACCTATGTTTTATATCAAATCATTTTTGGTTTCAATGACAAAATTTTATGGCTAATTTGTGTTTTACATTGAATATAAAAGGTTTTTTCTCTCTATCATTGTTTGAGACTATGGATATGAAAATGAGAAACTTCTATTTAGATATAGGGGCATTTACTAGATATGTCACCTTTCATAAAAGATGAGATCCAAAGGCTACTTGGCCCTTTACAGACTCTACCTATAGAACTTGGAGAAATTAACACTACCTGTCCCAATTATACCCTATGAAGGGTGTAAAGGACCCGTGGAATCACTCAAACTACTTTACGTAGACATAAGGGTGCTTAAGAATGCATGTGTTTTACATTGAATATTTTTCATTTTAAATTAAGAATCTATTTCAAACAATTACCTATATAAGGTTAAAACCTATATGTTTTGTATCAAATCACTTTGGTTTCAATGGGAAAATTTTATGGCTAATGTGTTTTTCTCGAAATGTGATACACCCCATTAAAATGGGAGATATATTGAAATGATTCCTATGTTGTAATAAAATATAGATGCATAAATTCAATGAGCATAGTTTTGAGATATAAAAGTCCAAAATGGAAGAGTTATTTGTGAACAAATATCAATGCCACTATGGATATATATCTGCTTCATTAAAAGGGATTTTTCTATAGTGATGTCCACTAAGTTGGAAAAAAGGGAAAGTATCACAATTATATGTTAATGTGTGTGTGTTTTACATTGAATATTTTTCATTTCATTAAAAATATATTTGAAACATTAACTATATAAGGTTAAAGCCTATGTTTTGTATGAAATTAATTTTGGTTTCAATCGGAAAATTTTATGGCTAATGTGTTTTTCTCGAAATGTGATACACCCCATTAAAATGGGAGATATATAGAAATGAATCCTATGGTGTAATAAAATAGTTTCAAGTAGTTTAAAAATATAGATGCAGAAATTCAATGAGCATAGTTTTGAGATATAAAAGTCCAAACTGGAATAGTTGTATGTGAACAAATATCAGTGGATCACTATGGATATATTTTCTTCATTAAAACATATTTTTCTAAAAGGATATCATACCAATTACATAACTAGGCTAGATATTCAAGATACATGTTTCCATTGAATCAAATCACCTATGTTTTGTATCAAATCACTTTTGGTTTCAATTGGAAACTTTTATGGCTAATCTATGTTTTACATTGAATATAAAAGGTTTTTTTTCTCTCTCTCATTGTTTGAGACAATGGATATGAAAATGAAAAACTTCTATTGAGATCTATTCCAGAGATTGAATGCAGGGGAATTTATTGGATATGTCACCTTTCATAAAAGATGATATCCAGAGGCTACCTGGCCCTTTACAGAATCTACCTATAGAACTTGTAGAAGTTAACACTACCTGTCCCAATTTCACCCTATGAAGGGTGTAGAGGACTCATGGAATCACTCAAACTACTTTACGTAGACATAAGGGTATAAGAATGCATGTGTTTTACATTGAATATTTTTCATTTTAAATTAAGAATCTATTTGAAACAATCACCTATATAAGGTTAAAACCTATGTTTTGTGTCAAATCACTTTTGGTTTTGAAGTTTATTCTGGAATATTTTGTAACCACTTATTAGGCCTATCAATATGTAAAGTCAATATTTGATTAGAGCACAGTGAATATGAGAAGTCGATACAGTTACATGGTAAAAAATTAGTAGAGATAAGCAGTGTTTCTATAATATGGGATGATTGGTTAGATTACAGGTTTCCACAGATTAAGCTTATTCAGTAACTAATATGTAACCATTACTATTATTACTAAAAGTAAAGTACCAGTGATAGTTAACAGCAGATGATTTGTTTCCCTTTGCTTAAACTTATCTGTATTCCCCTAATAAATCTATTGAGCTAATTGTCAATATAGAGAGCTGAACTAAAGACTGTCATCTAACTTAAGAGGAAGAGTTATTTCAATTCCTCTCTGTAACTGAAAACATATATGATTACATTGTGGTCCTCAACAATCTATGTTTTTTATTACTGTTATTATATGAATCAGTAGCTAACTATCAATACAGAGAGCTGAACTAAGGACTGTCATCTAACTCAAGAGGAAGAGTTATTTCAATTCCTCTCTGTAATTGAAAAAAATCTGATTACATTGTGGTCCTCAACAATCTGTGTTTCTTTTTGCTGCTATTGTATGAATCAGTAGCTAACTGTCAATACAGAGAGTTGAACTAAGGACTGTCATCTAAATCAAGAGGAAGAGTTATTTCAATTCCTCTCTGTAACTGAAAATAGATCTGATTACATTGTGGTCCTCAAAAATCTGTGTTTTTTGTTGTTGCTATTTTATGAATCAGCCCAAGGCAAGCAGAAGAAATTCTTCTTTAAATGGATTTTTATTTCTTAACTTGGTTTCTCATAAGATTCTATAGGAATTCATGTCCATCTTGATGTTTCCCCTATGGCCTATACATTGTGTACGTTTTACCACTATAAATCCTGTTGCTTTTGTCTGTTGTCATCTGTACTGTATCTATTAATTTTCTCAATATTAATGGTGCATCTACATAGGAGATTAGACAGATATTAATCAAGGCTATTTTCTTCGTCTAACAGACCCCACCAACATGGATGTTTTGATGTCCCATAGTATTACTCCCCACAGCCCTATCAGTCCATCTCTATCTTTAGAGGAAACTATTTAATATTTAACTTATTTGGATGATGAGTGACGATAATGAATGATAAATGGTGGTGCACAAATGGAAAAATTCTTCCGTTTGTGTGTTTCTACTCATGTTGTAATTTTTCTGGAAACTTAGGAAATCTCATCTTCAGAACAAGTGCAAACAAGTATAACTTTACAATGCTAAGTGACCTATATGTTTTCTTGTCAATATTTTTGGTGACTTGAGTTCTTAGTTTTTAAACCGTAACCGAGGAATTTATATTAAGAAAAATCTGTTGTCAAAACATGCATTTGAGTTACATAGAGAATTATTAGTTTGCAAAAAATCTGAGGCAGGAAGATCTAAATTGGCGATTGTCACAACACCCAGGTACCAGTGATAGTTAACAGCAGATGTTACTCTAGGTTCCCCCTCAGGATCATTCTGGAGGGGAAATTTTGTATAATCATTGTAATTTTCTTGTAAATATAAAATGTAAATAGAACAAAAGATTTTTTTAACAGCAAACAAAATATTCAAGAAATTCTCTATCTAGAATCTAGTTTGTCAAATCCTCAATCTACTTTCAGTTAAACACAAGATTTTCACTTATCATCTCATTTAGTTCCATCTCCCTTTCTACATTTGGAATCATTGAATTCTTATATCTATCCCTTTTTGACCCAGAAAATTCATCAATGGAGGAGGGGACTTTAAGCTGAGACAAAACAAAAATCCTCATTTACACCACTTCTGATTGACCAAAAATTATGGGTTTCTGTCTAATACCCTAAATTTAGCTTCACAGAGATATAAAACATGAATTAGTAGCCTTTTAGGTATAGCCGGGGCATTCTACTTTCAATTGAAAATCTACTATTTTTTCCTGCTAATAAAAAGGTTGACTAGGGTGTATTGCTACTTGATACAGAAATATTAACAATTTTTGAGACTTGGAAATTTTTCCCTATAAAACACACTTGTGAAATAAGTTTCAAGTCTCCTTATCACCAATGTCTGCAAATAGAGATTTAATTGAGATTTTGCAATGATTGCTCAATTACAACTGTAATGTTGTAAAAAGCCAAAAGAACAAAATATCTAAACTAAGTAACACTTCTGCACTTCAGTACATCCCTAAGAGTAGCTTAGAAAACCTATAATTCTCTTGGAACAGATAACATTCAATGGTTTTAGAGAAGGAAAACTAGTGGATTATACTTACCTGGATATTCGCTTAATGTCGCTGTAGCAATTCAACAAAATATGACCAACAAAAGAGCAGCAGCAGCGTCGCAGAATTCGCTTAACGTCGCCACAAAAATTCAACAAAATATGATCAACAACAGAGAAACAGAAACAGAAAGGCGGGAAAAACAGAAAATGAGAATATAAACGTGCGAAAATAGGAATAGTTCGCGGGTGATATATTTATAAAATATGAGTTCTCCCGAACTATTTTAAAAGTTCAGCCGAACTGTTGTTGGCAGTTTTCCCATCTCCGGCAAAAAATATTTTTTCCCACGCCGTGAGTACGTCGTAAATCTAAATGGCAGAACGAGTTCGGTCGAACTTTCTCAAAAATTTTGGCTGAACTATCTAATATTTTGGTTGAACTTTCAAGAAAGTTTGGCCAAACTATTGCCGAAAAAAATTTCTACCCTTGATTCTCACAAAAGTGTAACCCAACTTTACATTTTCTCCCATTTAGAAAATTTTTTGGAAGTATGAACTAAACCCTAAGCATACCCATGTTCTTCCTAATTCATAGGGAGAAAATTTACCCTCCACCCCCACCCACTCTTGGCACAGGTTGGTTTCCTTTTTTTGCTCCATCAAATCTTAAGAATAATTGTCTCCTCTAAAATCATGTTGGACTTATGATTACATTGAGGGGGGAAGGTGAATCAATGTAAAACCATAAGAGTGCATAAATAAAATCAATCATCACACTAATACACATGAACACCAAATATATGAGAAAAACTTCCAGGATAAAACCATAAATCTTCTTTTCTTATTCAAACTAGAATTTATTCTTATTCCATAGGAGTTTAACCAATTGTATTATACCATTAAAAATCTCTTGGAGAGGACTATCGAACAAAACCTTCTACATACTCGTTTGATTATCAAAACTTCAACAACTTCTCAAGACTATTTTTAAGCCATCGTACATTGTTTGTGACCTATGATATGAAATATGATCTTCCAAGGTATGGTATCTACTTTTTTCATTAAATAAATCATACCTCCTTTGAAATCAATGACAATACTATTCGTAAAAATCACTCCATTTGTCATTCATGTCAATACAGCTAGAAAGTCATGGCCATTGATAGAAATGGATGAAGCTCTCCTTATCAGCCTATGGAAAAATGTCTCCTTGTGATATCAAATCTCTCCTCGCTTTGACATCAATGTCAAAGGGAACCATTCATAATGGCTACCCATCTAATGAAAAATGATACAAAATTACTCTTTTCAAGTTATTTCTTCTACTTATGGACTTTTTCTCCCTATGAATGATCTCTCCCCCTGTGAAAGATTCCTTCTATAGTCATACAACCCCTACACAAATTCATAATCCAATAGAAGTGTCTCACTATCCAATCTAATGGTTCATTTATTAAATTCCCCTATACTTCTCAACTTCTCTCTCTAAGAACTACTCCCCATATGTCTAGGATCTTGTCAATCTTGTTATTTCTTGCATCCATCTTGCATACTATTGCTTCATCAAGTTCCATCTCAATCACCCATATAAACCTGAAGAATCCTTCACCAATGGATTAGATGTAACTAGTCATATCTTTCCTCGGCTCTTCTTGGTTCCTTCTCCATTCTTCGGTAATATTAATTAAGTTAGAAAGAGAAATTCTTCCATGAAACATATCATGTCAATCCGATAATCACAAATTATATGCCATTTATTGTCACATTCATAGCATTTTTTGTTAAGTTAAAATAATGGAAAAAATGGTTTGTGTGATCTACTATTTCTCATTTATTTATTTCTGAAAGTATGATAATATCCAATATTTTTTATGGCATGGGTTTTGCAATTACTTTCTTTTTATCCAAATCTTATACATGAGAAACAATGAGAAAAAAATATATTTTGATACATGGCTAATGGAGTTTCCTTGATGAAGCAGTTTTTTTGTTGTTTCATGGAAGAGATTCATCTCCTTGCTAATATTTCAATCCTATTATAATGTTACTTGTAGATACATTGAGAAGATTAGGTTTAATACGTGGTGTACTATTATTTTCAAACTCATCTTAATTTTTTCCTTTGCTCTAGTTAGTTGTATCTTGTTGATTCATGCTTATGTTGGTCCTTTAATTGACTCGTTTCTTCAATTGTATTGTGACTAGATTCTATGAATGTATTAACATAGCTATTAGGTTGGTATCCATTAGTTGTCCTTGAGGGCACTTCATCTTTGGATGTCTCAGTATTTTCCTCATAATCAAGCCTTGTTTTGACTAGAGGTGAGGTCTCTACAAGTTGAGCATGTGATCTAATGACGCAAAACCTTTTACAAGCATAAAATTTCGATTAATTTGATCTAAAGTTTTCTCTCATTATTTTCTCAACCGAAAAAATTCTTCTTCCTATTTTTCACAGTGTTCTTCTTTTTATTTTAGTTTCTTTCACAAAATCTCATTTATCCTCTTAGTTTCTTCTAGTTTAATTTTTAAAGGGACAATAAAATCTAGATCAAAAATTCTAACAACCCATTTCAAATTACGTGTAGAATGTGAATGTTAGCATGCATATGAGGAATTAATGTGATTTCTACATATACAGGTGTCCCATGCACTACACTACAATGCATACTAATTGAATGCCTAAATCACAAAAAAAAAAAATTAATTTATATTTATGAGTAAATGAATAAACAAATACTCATAAGTTTATAATTATAAGTAAATATTATAAATTCATATTTACGCCATTAGGCGTAGCCCCCTATTGGAATTGGCTTCATTAATACTTTTGCTAATTAATCTTTTTCATCCGATGGTCTAGATTGAAAGATGTCGGTATATTCTGGTCGTTGCCACTCAATCAATGGATGAAATTCAAACCACTAACTTCCTTGCATATCTAAATCACATGTTTAAACCATACTTAAATTTTTTTTTTACAAAACATTATTAAAAATTTACTATGCCATTTGTTAACTGCCACTTATCAAGTTTAACAAGTGATGGTTCAAACTTAATTGCCACCTAATTGATGGTTCAAATTCTCAAATAAACATGAATTCTCAAATAAACATGCGCGTGCCACTTATCAAATTAGGGTGAACTGGGAAGATGAACGTGGGCGGAATGGAGGAGTAAGGTTTAGTATGGTGGGCCACTCTTAGGTGTTATCAAACATGGGCGAGAGCAGGCAGGTGAGCGGCTTTTTGATGAAGGTGGATGGAATTGAAGGTTGGCAACAGTTACAAAGAGCGTGGGGCACCGAATTCGTCTAACTCCAAAAAGAATACAACATATCTTGCCGTCTTAGCGGGTGGTATCGTGGATAGGAAGGTTGCAATTCCGGCCTTCTTGTTACTTGTTCTATGGTGTTGCATGTGATGACAATCGACTATAATAGAATATGTGTTGGGAACGCTTATCGGCTGGGAAGGCCACATATGAGTCAAGTGGTTCAGATATTGGTAGGCATCACAGACATACCCCTGTGCCCCCTATTCCCTTATCTCTGCAAAAATTTATATTTAAACCCGAAAACTTTGTCCTTTTTTTCTTGGAAACAGAAGCTTCTGCACATGAACACAACAACAATGATGATACTTGCTCTACTCCACTGTAGAGTCTCACGGTATTTTCTATCTACTTAAACTTTCATCTAGATAAATCTCACAGTATTTTCTATCTACGTATACTTTCATCTGAATAAATATTTTGTCAGCCATTTGTAAGCGTAATAGATACTTGAATTGTGCTAACTTTTCCCTTATTCCATAGCTTTTATCTGATAGGTGATTGGCGAAATGGAACTGATTCATGCAATAGTTGAGAGTACTTTATTTTCTATCACTGCAATCTATATGTAATTTTTAATGTTAACAAAAAATTTATGAAAACATATTTAGGTCATATGTATTTGACATATCATAGATTTTTTCATATATATTGAATAGTGCTTTATTTATTTATTTTTCAATATATAACCATTTATCGGCACCATCCGTATACCATTCTTTTAATTGGAGACATGTTATCAACCACTATTTTTATTCTTTACATTATCTTGGTACCATGTGGATACAATCCTTTTAATGAGCGAAAATTACTGAATTATCACTGCCCTCTATCGTTGAGGGCAGAGGTCACAAGGTAGGAATAGGGTAATGGCGTTTCACTGTTATTAATTCTCTTATTAATAGTTTTTAGTTTTTCCTTCATTGGAAAAAACTACCCACATAATAGTTGAAAATAAGTTAAAAGGTTTAAAATGCAGAGACATTTGGTTGGTTTGAAACTTTGATTAATAATAATCACTAGTTAATGATTAGTTAGTAATTTTATATCTCATAATTTTTTTCTAGATAATAATGAAGAATCAACATAAAAATAGGAAAATAGTGACAAATAATAACATTCCTTATATTAATTTTAAAAATTACAATAGATTTATCGGGAGAAAAATTGGACAGAAATAAAACACTTAGGAATAAGATTCATTGTTTTGAAATTTCATATTCAATATTCAAAAATCTTATGGTCCGATCTAATATACAAGGCTTTATCATAAAAAACAAATCAAAGTTAAAAGCTCAATCGCAATCGGAGAATCGGAGATAACACTCAAAAGAAATATCATATGCCCATTTCAAATCTTCCGATGCGATTAGTCCAATCGGAAAATTCTAAATCGCTGAGAGTTTAAAACAATTAAACAAAGCTTCCGATGCGATGCGGTCAATCGCAATCGATCAATCGGGACAATCTTTAAAAAACTCTTTACGCTTAGTTGAAATTTCCCGATCCGATGTGCATTTGATAATAAGCGCTTTTAAAAGAAAATCGAACATTTGTTTTAAAATATGGTAGACCCCACCATCAGAGATCGGAAAGATCTGCAATCGCAATCGATCAATCGGGATAAACGTATTGTGATACTCATTTGCCATTCGAAAAACTTCCGATGCGATTCATCTATTTTGCATACGAAGATTTTTGTTGAATATATTAATATATCACAAGCGCCAAATCTTTATTGGTACGAAAGGCATTCAATAACGAATCAAATGAATATGGTTTGTGATTTGGTGTTAAATACTTAAGTATGACCCAAAAGGAGCATTTACGCAATATACGAAACAAATGAATGAAAACCATAAATTCATAAATCATTCCGTTTGAATGACTTGTTGAGCACGACTGAGAGTTTATTGTCTTGCAGGGCCAAAGAACACCAAGTTCTTTCATTCACAGACAAAGAGAAGCGGTAGCAGACGTAGAAATGTCAAAAAGAGGAAGAAGAAATAAGACTGTTCTACCAGTGAAGTTTGCCGAGACTCCTACAGTCCCAAAAGAAAAGCCCGTAAAGCTAAGGCTAGTCACAGATACATCATGCCAAGGTCTTGGAAAAATGACATGGGACACAGTCTACAACCTGTTGGAAAAATTAGACCCCAAGGTCACAGTGGAGAAGGCATCAGTTCCAGACGAGGATAGCTCGGATTTCGATTCTGACATCAACGAAAGAACACTTGCAAATTCATTTCTGCATCGAATTGCAGCCAGAGCAAGCATCATGCCTTACTATGATGCAGTTCGATGGATTATTGACAGTGTAAAGATAAAAGATAGAATGTTTATTTCAGCATCCGGAGTGCCTTTCGGCTCATTTAAGGCAGAAGACTTGAAAGCAATGTACCATCTTCCAGACCCACAGAAGGTGTATAACAAGGAATTTATCAAAGAATTTGCTGATGATAACAAAGTCCAATCCGACTCTATCAGAAATTGGAGGAAAAACCCAGAGAAGCACCGAAATGAAGCATCCGGTATGTATTCTGTAGATTCTCTTCTGCCTCCATATTCCTATGCAGCTGCCATGATGTGTAGGTTATTTGGAAATGATAATTCAGCTAGGTTTTCTATACAAATGGTCCCCTTAATCCTAGCAGCTGTGAATTCCGACATTATGGATTGGGATGTTATTCTTTCTGATAGAATGGCCAATAGGATCCTTGAGTACAGACAAGAAAAGGATGCTGGAAATTCTACCCCCTTTTTCTTTTGTGCCTATATTCTTGATGCTATTTGTTTCAATTCCGAATTTCCCTTATTTGGATGGAAATGGACCCCCAATAACCCCCTTCCAATCCATATTTATCATAAATTGCTTTGGAAGATTCATTTCCAAGATAATGTATATAGAATCTGTCATGGCTTCCTCATTCCCGTGTTCCAAACCATTTTTAATCGCTTTCCCCCTAGGATTTCTGATAAAGCTAAAGCCGACCTGTCTGCAATCGGAGATTGGTTTGGGGAGGAAAAATTTACTTACATCAGAGTTTTTGGTAGTATAGTGGAACCGCATGTTCTTCCGCTTTTTGTCCCAGACAAACTTCTCGCTCAAGAAGTTTCTTATCAATTGACAATTGAAGGTATATCTAGGTCTTTGAACAACAGCAAGAAGAAAATGTGGCCTCAATTCCCACTCAATTGTGGTCATTTCACTCTAAATGATTTCAAGCATGCATAAAAGGAAGTCTTCAAGATAAGAGGTTGTAAATTTGCAACCATTCCTGGAAGACAGTATGATCCAAAAAAGATAGCATTTGATGTCACTGCTTCAGTTTCAATTGCTCGTTTTGAGCATGAACCAGATATGTTCGATGATTTGTTTATCTCATTAGATAATTTTCCTCAGATTTTTGACTTAATCAAGTCTACATTTCAACAGGAGGAAATAAATAAATTTCTCTTATTTAGAAGCCAGAGATTGTTGAGAGTACCTCTAGACCAGCTGAGAACTCAAATCCAAAAATCAGAGACAGAAGGTACATCCGGCCAAATGCTAGTAGAAACATCTACCAGCAAAATAATTACACAATCGGCTGTCAACCAGCCGATTGTACATTCTCAAAAAGTGGTCACTATTGACAAACCTGATGCCCCAAAAGGGAATACTGCTCAAATGATAGACAATTGTACAAATATCAATGATGAGGTGCATAATCAAAAGGATGGATCAGATGACAAAAGCACCAAGCAGAGCATAGATAAAGAGAAAGAAAAAGAAATAACGAAGGAGATTACGGTTTCCACTAATCTTGATATTTCTTCTCAGCTATTAAATCAATATGATCAGTTTGCTCAACTGCTTGGATTGCAGGATAAAGGTTCAGAACAAATAGAGCAGGATGTTGAAATCATTCCTGAACATCCTACAGGTCATATTGTATTAAAATGTGAGGAAATCCCTCCTTTGGATGTATTCTACAGCCCTAAACATAAGGTTGTTGTCAAGAGACAAAGAAAGAAAAGAAAAGCAGAACAGGGCATATTCTCTACTCCATCAGAGGAGTTTATGAATATTGTTTATAAGAACAGTGAAATGAATCCATTTGAAGACCTTACGAAATTGTCACAATATACAGGAGCCTATAGTGCTGCAATAGTTGATAAAGTTGTAGAAGTTTCTCAACTAATAACTCAGAAAGATCTTCACATAACTTCACTGGAAGAAAAAGCTAAGGAGAATCAGCAGCTGATCAGCCAATTGCAGCAACAACTACAGGATCAGATATTCAGGTCTAAAGAATTGGAGAAACAGCTGGCTGAAGAAAAGAAGAAGGTTGATGAAAAGCTTTTAAGCAAACAAAAGCAGCTAAACGAAGAAATTTTTAAGTTGCAGAGTCTGTTACAAAATGAGGAAAAGGCAAAAATGACTCAAGAAAAGGAATTCCAAGCAACTTTGGATAATTTTAAAGATTATCCAAAGTTAAATGAATTCAAATCGGAAGCCCTTGAAGTTAATAAATTATTGACTCAGCAGTTAATTGAATTTTGCTCAAAACTGTCACAAGCAGAACCCTTTTGTGAGATTACTTCATCTTTGATCCAAACTATCATAACTCTTAGACAAGAAATAGATGATGTCGATGAAAAGATTTCTGAGTTTCTCAACTGGCAGGATACAGAAAAGGGAAAAGAAGCAAATCTTCCTAGGATAGAGGAAAAACACAAAGAAATCTTGTTTACAGAATGGGAACATCAATTAATGAAAGCTGATAGAGCAATATCAAGGGCCAGAAATATAATGAATAATCTCACACAATTCATAAATGACAGCTTATACTCAATTAATCTCATTTCAGACTGTGTTCCTGGCAGTTTGCCAAAAATAAAAGAAACTGAAGACAGGTGGAGAGAAGAAATGGAAAGGAAAAGTCAACCAATCGGCAAACTTCAAACGATATCCTGGGATAGTATGTGGACTCATTTGATCAAGCCAAACAATCAACATACAGCTATCAAACTTCTATCAAATGCTGTCGATTGTCTAATTCCAGAATTTTCTGATGCCACCTATGCTGGACAGTTACATTCTGAGATGAGTCATCCACCAAGACTCCGAGATATGTTGAACATTTGCAACTTGGCTTCATCAAGCGAGGGAGAAAAACAATGAATCAGTTTCATTCAAGATAGCATTTTAGTTTTAATTTGATAGATTGTAGCAGTAGTATTAGGATTTTGTTATGTAATTTATTATTTAAATCCCTCTCATGCATTTAGAGAGGGATCGGAAGTTGTAATATTTTGAGGATTTGGAGCTAACATTTCTGTACTTCATTCCTTATTATATTTCTATGAAAGATCACATCTGGTGATTTTTGTGCTCAAATTATCTTTGAAGTGTTGCATTTTTGTGCCTTTGGAGTTAATTTTACATCTGAGTTACTAGATCAGAGTATCATACTTCGTTTGACAGTCTGCAATATGAATGAGGTATTTTTATCTGTTCATTGTTAATTGTCTATGTTATATGGTATTCGTTCGAAGAATTTGCTATCATTTATATATTTGATTTTCATAATATTTCCTCTTTATATTATCATTTCTGAGTATAATTGGAATATTATCATTTATATACATATATGAATGGTATATGATGATGAATGCAATATGCTAATATAACTCTGTTTAATTTATTAAAAAGAGTTATCTTTATTCGTTTCTGCACATTTCAATTTAACTAATAATACATTTTCATGGTTATTATTAGATTGAAACAATCCTAAGTTGTATTCACATATTATTACCCGGGTTAAAATTAGAATTTCTTTATCAGCATTTAGTTTAGATTAGATAGTTTTATTATTCTGTCAATTTATTCCCATTTTCACCTATTCAATTCAATCCATTTAGTTATAAGGAAACTGGTCCTTTAAATCCAGTCGGAGCCACCATCCCAAACGGAAAAGGAGCTATCTTAAGGTCCCGACCGGGTGGTTTTCCCCCAATGTTTGAAGCAGAGATTTTCTAGGCTTCAACATTTTTGGCGCTAGAAGGAGGGCATCCTACTGTGAATGGCAAGCAAACCCAAATCTACAAACCATTCTAAGAGTAATTCTCCCTCCGCATCACCTCGTACTTCCAAATTGCCCGCTGATTCCCCAGCATCCAAGCAAGAAGAAGAGGTATCTACTATCACTGCTCAAACCCACCATACTTCAGAACAATTAAGTCTTGAATCTCCCGAAGTTCAGTCTCTCATCCAGAAACTTCAGAGCTTCTCGATTTCACCACAGAAGTCTGAGCTATCTCAAAGCAGTGAGACTTCGCAATTCAATCTACCTCACCCTCTTACTAGACTTCAGAGTGAAAAGCTCGGTATTGAACCTACTGAATTTCCTTTACCTAAAAGGAAAAAGGCAAAGAAAAACACTGAAGATCCTGACAGCGAAGCACTTTCATCCACATCTTCCATCTCATCTTCCCCAGTGCGAAGTCAACCATCCACTTCCTCATTACATATCATTTTTCACCAGGAATTGGGAACTTCAACATCTCAACCTGCTCACTCCTCAATATCAATTCCTTCCCAGACATCTGAAATCTCAACAACAGTATCATCCACCACTGATTTTACAATGGCAGATCCATGGACCAGACCGGGTGCAGTCAATATGCCCGCACCATTACATGCATTACCCGATGCTCCTGAAAAATGGCTACCCAAGTTTAATCCAGAAAATGGAACCCAAGCCGAGGAACATATCAATAACTTCATGTTAGCAGTAAATTTGAAGGGAGTGACTGAGCAAGATGTCGTTGTTAGGCTTTTTCCTTATACATTGCAAGGATCAGCAGGATCCTGGTATTTTTCCCTGCCTTCTGATTGTATTACCAGTTGGGACATTTGCCAAGAACAGTTTCTCACTAAGTATGGAGACGATAGATCTTTAGCTACACTAATAAATGATCTCTCCAATCTTAGGATGGAGCATAGGGAACCCATTAAAGAATTTAATGCTCGTTTCAATAAACTTTTGAATAAAATCCCAACGACTTCCAAACCAAGTGAACAAATCAGAAGTGAGTGGTATATTACTGCCCTACCTGCCAATATATCTATTTTTGTAGACAGGGCCGCAAAACCAACACTTGCTGAAAACATGAAAGAAGCACTTGCTGTGGAAAAACGTATTAATGCTCTAGAAAAGAAAGCAGCTCTTGAGGAAAGAAAAACCAAAAAAGTTTCATTCAAAGAAGATTCAAAGAAGAAAATCTCAAAAGATCCATATGATATGGAAGGCCTCCAAAAAGTTCTCAAGACTATGTCAAATGAAATGATTGAAATTAAGAAACAAGTAGCTGAAACTTCAACCAAGAGGCCCTTCAAGAATTATAAGAAAACCGAATCAAAACCGCCAAATATCGTATCTTATGCAGAATCAGATCAAGAAGAGGAAGAAGAGGAAACAATCTCATCAACTGATAATGAAGAGGAAATTGTTGAATGTCATGGTATGTGGGATTTCATACTGCCCAACTCCGATACAGATAATGATGAAGAAGCTTTACCTGTCTCTACTAGGAGTAAAGGTACTCCCGAACCTGTTCAGACAACTTCAAAGAAGCGGAGTGCAGGTGCTGCTACAACAAAAGAAAAAGTACCTACAAAGAAATCACCCGCAGCAGTTCCCCAAAACCCACCTTCAAATACTCTTCCAACATCCAAAACATTAGTAGTATCCGATTCAATGGATTACAATATTGTTGATGATATGAAGAAAACTAAGGCAAACATAACTATGTTTGAACTTAGCAAATTAAAACATCAACAAAAATTGCTTCTCAAAGAATTGAATGCTGTTCCCTGTTCACCTCTTCCCAGTGCTAAAGCTGCAAATGATTCTGGTCAACCACCTTCTGGTATGATAGAAGCTACTGATTCAGTCCTGATTGGGGATAGATCAAATTCTCACACTCCACCCTTCCTTTTGACTTTTGAAATCTACAACAGAAACCTACACAATTGTTTGATTGACTCAGGGGCATCATCCAATATAATGCCAGCTTCAGTTTGTTCTAAACTGAACATAGAACCCCAAAAGTCTTCCATACACATTGTACGGTTAGACAGAAGCAAGGTCCAGGTTTTAGGAGAGATTAACTCCGTAACTATCAGGTTAGCAGCTGATCCACGGGTAGTTCAACGAATTGATATCTTAATAGCCGATATACCTGAATTTTATGGGTTGATTTTAAGTAGAGATTGGTCTGAAAAGCTCCACGGATATATTTCTACCGATTGGTCTCACATGTGGTTACCTTATGGAGGAAAGCCAAATCAAATAAAAATCAATGGAGAGAAACACATGACCCATACTGTAACAGATTTTGAACAGGAAAATCAACCAATTGCATTTAATAACAACATCTTGGGAAATTATTCATCGGAGTCATTTTTTGGAAATCTCACTGCCCAACCATCCCCTTTCTCAGTAAACAGTTTAACATCACAGATTGAAAACTATTCACAAACTGATAGGTCAAGATGTTTTAGTGATACGGGGGAAATTGTAAATAATCTTGTTAATACTTCTTTATTTTGGTCTTTATATTTTGATGGCTCTAAATCTAACGAAGGTTCAGGAGCAGGGTGTATCTTGGTTAGCCCGCAAGGTGAAAAGACAATGCTGTCATGTAGGTTAGAATTTGAATGCACGAACAATACAGCTGAGTATGAAGCTCTAGTCCAAGGTTTGTATAAAGCAATTGGCCTTAAAGTGCAATATTTGAAAGTATTCGGCGATTCTGAAATTATTATCAAACAGGTGAGAAATACAATTCACTGTCTTTCAAATCACCTCAAACATTATCAATCGCTGGTTCAAGAACTCACCACACACTTTTCTGCATTCAATATTTCTTCCATCCCTAGGTCTCAAAATTCAGCAGCAGACTTGCTAGCCAATGTTGCTTCCAAACTCATACCTTCTGAAGATTTTAGCCCAGATAGATTTTCAATAGAATTACTTTTTAGGCCATCTGTCCCAGACAATGTTACAAATTGGAGAGTTTTTTACCAGGATCAAGATATCTTGAACTTCATGACTTCTGAGAAATCATATGATGATCAAATTATTGATGAAGAAGAGCATGATTTACAAATTTCTTCAAAAAGTAATGAAAATCCCATTCCGAAATCTGTTGTTAGATTAGAGGACTTGTATGATATTAAAGACAGATTCAAGAAAGTCACTAATACCAAGCTTCAAAGTTCTACTTTGAAATTTGAATTAGTAAATCTTGGTTCTGATTCAAAACCTCAAAATGTTAATTTAGGACTTAATTTAACATCAAAGGAAAGGGATGCCTTCATTAAACTATTGAGCAAGTACAAAAATGTCTTCGCTTGGAATTATGATGATTTAAAAACATATGATACTTCAATTATTCAGCACACAATTCCAATGCTTCCTGATATTAAACCTGTTCAAAAAAAGCTAAGGAAAGTTCATCCAAATCTTGAAGATCAAATCAAATCAGAACTTAATAAACTTTTGAAAGCCAAAATCATTTTTCCTGTCAGGCATTCCAATTGGGTTTCCAATATGGTACCTGTAAGGAAGAAAAATGGTGATATAAGAATCCGTATTGATTTCAGAAATTTAAACAAGGAATGTTTGAAAGACAATTTCCCATTGCCAACCATGGAGCAGATACTTCAAAAAGTAGCTGGTTCTGAACTTATGTCCTTTCTTGATGGATTTTCAGGCTATAATCAAGTCTTGGTTCATCCAGATGATAGATTGAAAACAACTTTCAGAACGAAATGGGGAACTTATGCTTATCAAAAAATGCCTTTTGGATTAATAAATGCAGGAGCAACTTTCCAAAGAGCCATGGACATAGCATTTAAAGGTCTGATCAATAAATCAGTTGTTGTTTATCTCGATGATATAACAATATTCTCTAAAAACAGAACCACTCATCTACATGATCTTAAACAAATATTCGAAAGATGTAGAAGGTTTGGTATTTCATTAAATCCGAAAAAATCTTTCTTTGCTTTAGGTGAAGGAAAACTTTTAGGATTTATTGTATCAAAAGATGGTATATACATTGATCCAGACAGAGTTAAAGAGATCTCTGATATTTCTTTACCTCATAACAAAAAATCAATGCAATCATTTCTTGGACAGATCAATTTTGTAAAAAGATTCATTCCTGATTTTTCTTTAATTGTTTTACCTATGCAAAATATGATCAAGAAGAATTCAGTATTTAAATGGGGGCATAAAGAGAAAGAAGCCTTTGAGTTAATCAAACAGGAAATCATTAATGCACCAGCATTAAATACTCCGGATTTTTCTAAAGATTTTATTTTGTATACTTTAGCCACAGAGACATCTTATGCAGCTGTTTTAACACAAATTAATGATCAGAAAATTGAAGCACCAATTTCATTCTTCAGTTCAAATCTGCAAGGAGCTGAACTGAATTATTTCGATGTTGAAAAACAAGCCTTTGCTGTGTTCAAATCAAGCAAGCATTTTAGACCTTTTCTCTTAAAAACTCATACAAAAATTATTGTCCCATTCTCTGCAGTGAGGCAATTATTAATTCGGAGAGAAGTAGGAGAAAAACGAGCTAACTGGGTGACAGCCCTACAAGAATATGATGTTGATATTAAACCAGCTAAGATTGTTAGAGGACAAGGTTTTTGCAGATTATTAGCGGGAGCTCATAACATACCAGAGAATGATCATTCAAATCAAGATATTCAAGTAAATCAGATAAGTGTTACGGATTCTGAGTCTCAGTATTTTGATCTCATCTATTACTTAAAAAATGGGTATGCTCCTTCTAATCTCAGTTATAAGAAAAAACGTGCTTTAAGATTAAAAGCTGTTAAATATGAGATCATTGATAATGTGTTGTTTAGAAAAAATTATGATTCAATTTTGTTGAGATGTCTAGAAAAGACTGAGGCCGAAAAGGTTTTGCAGGAGTTGCATGATGGACCAGCAGGAGGTCATTTTGGAGGTGATACCACAGCTCACAAAATAATTCGTGCTGGCTATTATTGGCCTACCCTTTTTAAAGATACACATGAATATGTAAGAAAGTGCGGAATCTGCCAAACTGCAAGTGGAAGGCAAAGGAAACCAGCTTTTCCTTTGCAACCAGTAAATATTGAGCAACCATTTGAACAATGGGGACTTGACATTATTGGTGAGATAGTACCTCATTCTTCCAAGCAGCACAAGTACATTCTCACTGCAACCGATTATTTTACAAAGTGGGTAGAGGCAATCCCTTTGAAGGTAGCCAATTCTGATGCAATTATTGATTTCATAGATCAATTTATCATAACCAGGTTTGGTGTACCTCAAGCTCTTGTCTTTGATAATGCATCTTATTTTTCAGGAAACAGTTTAATAGAATTTGCAGTTAAAAGAGGTTTTAAACTCAAATATTCAGCAAATTATTACCCATAAGGTAATGGGTTAGCTGAATCCACCAATAAAAATCTCATCAAGATTATTAAAAGGACTATCGATCAAAATCAAAAGAATTGGCATAAATCTTTAATCTTTGCATTATGGGCTGATCGTATTACAGACAAAGCTTCAATCGGAACTTCACCTTTTAATTTAGTTTATGGAAAAGAAGTTGTGATACCATCAAATTTAACTCTTCCATCATTAGCCCTGGTACAATTTATTGAAGAAAATCCTTCTTCATCCGTTCAATTGAGGTATGATCAAATCCTTAAACTAGAAGAAGAGAGAGATAAAGCTAGAATTGTTCATAAAAAACATCAACAACTTGTGAAATCTTCTTTTGATGCAAGTTCTACCGGCCCAAAATTTTTGTCAATTGGTGATCTTGTTCTAAAATGGGATAAGGCACATGAAGAAAAAGGTAAACATACCAAATTTCAAAAGATGTGGCTTGGACCATTTCAGATCATTGAAAAGATAGGCTCAAATACATTCATGCTCCAAGATCTAGCAGGTAAGAGAGAATCTCTTCCTGTAAATGGGCTTATCTTAAAGAAATTCTTTTCATAAGGAGGTAACCCCTTCTTAAACTGTACATATTCCTTTTTGCAAAATCTTTTATTTGTTTTTTAATAAATAAAGGTTGTTAATAAGTCTCTAATTGACTGTTTACTTGATAGAAAATTCTTAAGGAAAATATTATAAATATTTATTTTAATGTAAATAAGAATTTTTAAAAAGAAATGATTATATTCCCTTGATAGTTTTAAATAAGATGTTAAACTTTGAAAGATTATACCAATTATTTGCATAATCTTTTTGGAAAAACTTGAGGAAAGTGTAAATCATTACAAGTTTATTAAGCAGAGAGAAGTTATCTATAAAAGTAAAGATTATTCAAGTCTTGGTACTCAAAAAACTCAGAAAATTGTCATCCATTGATTCTTAAGGATAAGACTAGTTCACCCCATTCATTTAGGTTGTGATTTTTTAGAATATAATTCTAAGAAATTATTGAAAAACATTTTTAAGAGATAAGAGGTCTCATCGCGAGCCGACTTACCATATTCATAAGAAATAATAAAGCTGACATTACCAATACTGCCTATCAAAACAGGGTAATGGCTTATTAATATAAGACAAGGGGTCTCATCACGAGCCAGCTTGTTCAGTTTTAATTATAACTATTGAATGGCATTGTTAACAACTGGCTACCAAACCAGAACAATGGCTCTTAAAAAAGAAATAAAAAAATAAATAAAAGACAAAAACATGAGATAACATATCTTATGAATTTATCTTTTAAAAAGTCATAATCTTAGTTGAATGGGACAATGAATAGTTAATGGTTAATAGGTAACCTTGTCGAGACTATGAACGTTTGCGGGCAGCAGAGGCAATACCTATGACAATAGAGTATATTATCAAAACCAAGCTTGAAGAAATCCACTTACTTCATTATTAATACCAATCAAAGCTTAAGACAACTCAAAATGTTTTTATTCTCAAGAAACTAGAAAGAGATTGTTAATAATTTTTATTCTTTTTCATAAAGTTAGATTTTATTTTTGATTATCCTAGGATAATTTTTATTTACCTTTAAAAATCTTTACTTACTTAAAGATATAGTATTCATTCTATTTTTCAGAGATAACTGGTTCTTTCAAGTGAATCGCCAATTGTTGTACTATACAACAACCCTCCCTTTTTCTAAATTTTAGAAATAAAATTTAGAAATAGGTTCCCTTTCTTTTTAGAAATAAAACACTTAGAAATAAAATTCATTGTTTTGAAAAATTTCATATTCAACATTCAAAAAACTTATGGTCCGATCTAATATACAAGGCCTTATCATAAAAAACAAATCAAAGTTAAAAGTTCAATCGCAATCGGATAATCGGAGATAACCCTCAAAAGAAATTTCATATGCCCATTTCAAATCTTCCGATGCGATTAGTCCAATCGGAAAATTTTAAATCGCTAAGAGTTTAAAACAGTCAAATATAACATCCGATGCGATGCGGTCAATCGCAATCGATTAATCGGGACAATCTTTAAGAAACTCTTTACGCTTAGTTGAAATTCCCCGATCCGATGTGCATTTGATAATAAACGCTTTTAAAAGAAAATCAAACATTTGTTTAAAAAAATATGGTAGACCCCACCATTAGAGATCGGAAAGATCTGCAATCGCAATCGATCAATCGGGATAAACGTATTGTGATACTCATTTGCCATTCGAAAACTTCCGATGCGATTCATCTATTTTGCATATGAAGATTTTTGTTGAATATATTAATATATCACAAGCGCCAAATCTTTATTGGTACGAAAGGCATTCAATAACGAATCAAATGAATATGGTTTGTGATTTGTTGTTAAATACTTAAGTGTGACCCAAAAGGAGCATTTACGCAATATACGAAACAAATGAATGAAAACCATAAATTCATAAATCATTCCGTTTGAGTGACTTGTTGATCACGACTGAGAGTTTATTGTCTTGCAGAGCCAAAGAACAACAAGTTTTTTCATTCACAGACAAAGGGAAGCTGTAGCAGACGCAGAAATGTCAGAGAGAGGAAGAAGAAACAAAACTGCTCTACCAGTGAAGCTTG
This sequence comes from Pinus albicaulis, assembly GCA_034641835.2. Taxonomy (NCBI): domain Eukaryota; kingdom Viridiplantae; phylum Streptophyta; class Pinopsida; order Pinales; family Pinaceae; genus Pinus; species Pinus albicaulis. Next base: position 1,700,773,602 of record CM076584.1, on the reverse strand, counting down.
CCGAAACTCCTACGGTCTCAAAAGAAAAGCCCATAAAGCCAAGGCTAGTCACAGATACATCATGCCAAGGTCTTGGGAAAATGACATGGGACACAGTCTACAACCTATTGGAAAAAGAAGGCCCCAAGGTCACAGTGGAGAAGGCATCAGTTCCAGACGAGGATAGCTCGGATTCCGACTCTGACATCAATGAAATAACACTTGCAAATTCATTTCTGCATCGAATTGCAGCAAGAGCGAGCATCATGCCTTACTATGATGTAGTTCGATGGGTTATTGACAGTGTAAAGATACAAGATAGAATGTTTGTTTCAGCATCTGGACTGACTTTCGGCTCGTTTAAAGAAGAAGACTTGAAAGCAATGTACCACCTTCCAGACCCACAGAAGGTGTATAACAAGGAATTTATCAAAGAATTTGCTGATGATAACAAAGTCCAATCCGACCCTATCATAAATTGGAGGAAAAACCCAGAGAAGCACCGAAATGAAGCATCCGGTATGTATTCTTTAGATTCTCTTCTGCCTCCATATTGCTATGCAGCTGCCATGATGTGTAGGTTATTTGGCAATAATAATTCAGCTAGGTTTTCTATACAAATGGTCCCATTAATCCTAGCAGCTGTGAATTCCGACATTATGGATTGGGCTGTTATTCTTTCTGATAGAATGGCCAATAGGATCCTTGAGTACAGACAAGAAAAAGATGCTCGAAATTCTACCCCCTTTTTCTTTTGTGCCTATATTCTTGATGCTATTTGTTTCAATTCCGAATTTCCCTTATTTGGATGGAAATGGACTCCCAATAACCCCCTTCCAATCCATATTTATCATAAAATGCTTTGGAAGATTCATTTCCAAGATAATGTATATAGAATCTGTCATGGCTTCCTCATTCCCGTTTTCCAAACCATTTTTAATCGCTTTCCCCCTAGGATTTCTGATAAAGCTAAAGCCGACCTGTCTGCAATCGGAGATTGGTTTGGGGAGGAAAAATTTACTTACATCAGGGTTTTTGGTAGTATAGTGGAACCACATGTTCTTCCGCTTTTTGTCCCAGACAAACTTCTCGCTCAAGAAGTTTCTTATCAATTGACAATTGAAGGTATATCTAGGTCTTTGAACAACAGCAAGAAGAAAATGTGGCCTCAATTCCCACTCCATTGTGGTCATTTCACTCTAAATGATTTCAAGCATGCAGAAAAGGAAGTCTTCAAGATAAGAGGTTGTAAATTTGCAACCATTCCTGGAAGACAGTATGATCCAAAAAAGACAGCATTTGATGTCACTGCTTCAGTTTCAATTGCTCGTTTTGAGCATGAACCAGATATGTTCGATGATTTGTTTATCTCATTAGATAATTTTCCTCAGATTTTTGACTTAATCAAGTCTACATTTCAGCAGGAGGAAATAAATAAATTTCTCTTATTTAGAAGCCAGAGATTGTTGACAGTACCTCTAGACCAGCTGAGAACTCAAATCCAAAAATCAGAGACAGAAGGTACATCCGGCCAAATGCTAGTAGAAACATCTACCAGCAAAATCATTACACAATCGGCTGTCAACCAGCCGATTGTACATTCTCAAAAAGTGGTCACTATTGACAAACTTGATGCCCCAAAAGGGAATACTGCTCAAATGATAGACAAATGTACAAATATCAATGATGAGGTGCATAATCAAAAGGATGGATCAGATGACAAAAGCACCAAGCTGAGCATAGATAAAGAGAAAGAAAAAGAAATAACTAAGGAGATTACGGTTTCCACTAATCTTGATATTTCTTCTCAGCTATTAAATCAATATGATCAGTTTGATCAACAGCTTGGATTGCAGGATAAAGGTTTAGAACAAATAGAGCAGGATGTTGAAATCATTCCTGAACATCCTATAGGGCATATTGTATTAAAAGGTGAGGAGATCCCTCCTTTGGATGTGTTTTACAGCCCTAAACATAAGGCTGTTGTCAAAAGACAAAGAAAGAAAAGAAAAACAGAACAGGGTATATTTTCTACTCCATCAGAGGAGTTGATGAATATTGTTTATAAGAATAGTGAAATGAATCCATTTGAAGACCTTACGAAATTGTCACAGTATACAGGAGCTTATAGTGCTGCAACAGTTGATAAAGTTGTAGAAGTTTCTCAACTAATAACTCAGAAAGATCTTCACATTGCTTCACTGGAAGAAAAAGCTAAGGAGAATCAGCAGCTGATCAGCCAATTGCAGCAACAACTACAGGATCAGATATTCAGGTCTAAAGAATTGGAGAAACAGCTGGCTGAAGAAAAGAAGAAGGTTGATGAAAAGCTTTTAAGCAAACAAAAGCAGCTAAACGAAGAAATTTTTAAGTTGCAGAGTCTGTTACAAAATGAGGAAAAGGCAAAAATGACTCAAGAAAAGGAATTCCAAGCAACTTTGGATAAGTTTAAAGATTATCCAAAGTTAAATGAATTCAAATCGGAAGCCCTTGAAGCTATAAAAGGTGAGGAGATCCCTCCTTTGGATGTATTTTACAGCCCTAAACATAAGGCTGTTGTCAAAAGACAAAGAAAGAAAAGAAAAACAGAAAAGGGTATATTTTCTACTCCATCAGATGAGTTTATGAATATTGTTTATAAGAACAATGAAATGAATCCATTTGAAGACCTTACGAAATTGTCCCAGTATACAGGAGCTTATAGTGCTGCAACAGTGGATAAAGTTGTAGAAGTTTCTCAACTAATAACTCGGAAAGATCTTCACATAGCTTCACTGGAAGAAAAAGCTAAGGAGAATCAGCAACTGATCAGCCAATTGCAACAACAACTACAGGATCAGACATTCAGGTCTAAAGAATTGGAGAAACAGCTTGCTGAAGAAAAGAAGAAGGTTGATGAAAAGCTTTTAGGCAAACAAAAGCAGCTAAATGAAGAAATTTCTAAGTTACAGAGTTTGTTACAAAATGAGGAAAAGGCAAAAATGATTCAAGAAAAGGAATTTCAAGCAACTTTGGATAAGTTTAAAGATTATCCAAAGTTATATGAATTCAAATCGGAAGCCCTTGAGGCTAATAAATTATTGACTCAGCAGTTAATTGAATTTTGCTCAAAACTGTCACAAGCAGAACCTTTTTGTGAGATTACTTCATCTTTGATCCAAACTATCATAACTCTTAGACAAGAAATAGATGATGCCGATGAAAAGATTTATGAGTTTCTCAACTGGCAGGATACAGAAAAGGGAAAAGAAGCAAATCTTCCTAGGATAGAGGAAAAACACAAAGAAATCTTGTTTACAGAATGGGAACATCAATTAATGAAATCTGATAGAGCAATATCAAGGGCCGGAAATATAATGAATAATCTCACGCAATTCATAAATGACAGCTTATATTCAATTAATCTCATTTCAGACTGTGTTCCTGGCAGTTTGCCAAAGATAAAAGAGACTGAAGACAGGTGGAGAGAAGAAATGGAAAGGAAAAGTCAACAAATCGGCAAACTTCAAACTATATC